>JADHKT010000106.1:27628-104525 GCA_019925285.1 Graphium sp. VPRI43844
CCCCCCCACACCCACACCCCACCCCCCCCCCCCCCCCCGCCCGGCCCCGCCCCCGCCCCTACAGAAACGTGCCATTATCAAAGCTCAAGCATATGGTTCAATAAATACTCGGCCCGCCCCTCGGCAGCAACAATGAATCCTCGGCTTCCAGAAGCCCCTGTATGTAATCTTCCATAAAAGAGAAACCCCTCACCCGTCGAGGTTTCAGTGAGGGCCTTCCGCGAATAGCGCATCATCCCGCTAGAAAACCCCCCAACCCTTCCACTGAAACATTGTTTTCACCCGCTGGCACCTAAGTGGGCGGACGTGCGCGGGGGAGTGCTCCGGGTTTCTTGTCAAAGTCAGGTCAGGCCGTTTGGGAATCGTATGTCAACCCTCAGCAAAAAAGGGCGATAGGAGGGGGAAAAAAAGGAAAAACACTTAGGAAAACTGATGTATCTCAAACTTAACCGCTTGTCCCTCCCTGATCAATCGTACATCTTCACATTGGACAGCGAAAGTCGAAGTCACGTGGCCAGGCTGGGCTGAACAACATGATGCACGTCGTGACAAAAGTTCGCAAAACTGAGGTTATCAAAAACCCCTCTCCTTTGTAAAATCAAGTGTCCGAGGTTCCCCCCAGCCCTAATCTCACCCTCCCACCCCATCCCATGCAAAGAAAACCGTTAAAAAAGGAGATTTGAAAAAGGAGATCCACCCCGCGTGGTTCCGTAGCAAGTCTCAACACCATGTGTGGCTCACACCCTCCAAAAGCGAAGCTGATCCCCCAACCAACAAAACCAAGCAATGCAGAGCCGGGCCCCTTTGACGCCCGCTTCCCCTGGGAACTCGGCGTCTTCGACGCCCACTGCCACCCAACCGACACGAACGCCGTGTCCATGCCCCGCATCTCCACCATGAAGACGCGGGGCTTCGTCATCATGGCCACCCGCTCGCAGGACCAGCACCTCGTGCAGAAGGCCGCCAACTCCAGCATCGGCGTGCGGTCCCGCGAAGACTTGTTTGACGATGCCGAAGAGGATCCGCCCATCCCGCTACCGGATCCGCCTCGGGATCCCGAAGAGGCGGCGTTTGGGTTGGATGAAGATGATGGTGTGGCCGACGGAAGGAGGAAAATTGTGCCTGCGTTCGGTTGGCATCCCTGGTTCTCGTACCAGATGTACGACGACGTGACACCCTTACCAACAGGCCCTCCAAAACCTTACCCGCCAAAAGACTACTCGCGAGCAGGTTTCCAAGCAATGAAAGAACTCCGCCTCGCCCACTTCAAATCCATCCTCCACCCCCACCCCAAAACAGAAGAAGCCCTCATGGCCCTCATAGACTCCCTCCCCGACCCCCTCCCTCTCTCCAAATTCCTCGCAGAAACCCGCGCCCGCCTGGAAGCCCACCCCCTAGCCCTAGTAGGCGAAATAGGCATCGACAAGGCCTTCCGCCTCCCTGAACCCTTCTCCGCCACCATCCCCACGGCCCGCGACGAACTCTTGACGCCGGGCGGCCGCGAAGGCCGCAAGCTCAGCGTCGCAAAAGTGAGGCCCTCGCACCAAGTCGCCATCCTCAAATACCAACTCCAAATCGCCGCCGACCTAGGTCGCGCCGTGAGCATCCACGGCGTGCAGTGCCACGGCCTCTTATACGACACTCTCTCCGCCTTCTGGGCCGGCCACGAACGCAAAGTCCAATCCAAGAAGCAACTGAAGAGAGTAGCCCAAGGCGCAGAGGACTTTTCTTCTTCCTCTAGCGACGAAGAAGAAGGCAACCCTCCACCAAAGGAGGAAACAAGCAAAGTAATGGCCGATCCCCGCAAGAAGAAACAACCCCCAAAGTGGACGAAGCCGTTCCCACCCCGCATCTGCCTCCACTCGTACACGGGCCCCCCGGAGCTCGTACCCCGGTATTTCCGCCCCGAAATTCCCTGCGAAATTTACATGTCCTTCTCGCCCGCCGTCAACTTGGCCAACGACGACGACCCCTCGCCGCTGATTCGCAAGGGCGAGGAGTCGATCCCCGATGAGGACTCTACTACTGCCATGGGCGAAAAGTTCCGCGAGGTGCTACGGAGCGTGCCTGAGGACCGGATCCTTGTTGAGTCAGATTTGTATTATGCTGGTAAGGACATGGAAGCTGCTGTCGAGCTGATAACTCGTTATATTTGCGATGTGAGGGGATGGGATCTACGGGATGGTGTTAAGAGGTTGGCTCGTAACTTCGATGCTTTTGTTTTCGGGCGAGAGGCTGCGAAACATTGAAGTTGGCCATGTGCATAGCATGTTTATGAGTTACGACGGTTGAAAAAAGAATGTTTCAGGTTGCAAAGTTGCTGGAGTCAAAATTGCACAAATTAGAATGAGATTATAGTCCAGTCAATTCACCAATTTCGAATCATATTAAGGAGCCTCAGTGCTCGTAGACTTCCCGGCCTTCGATTCGTTGCAACATAGACTAGTCGCGCCAAAAGAGAGAAAAAAAAAAAGAGAGGAAATCGAGTGGAAAGTTGGAGGCGACACTGTCGAAATGTCAAATGTGATATAAGATTTTGATGCACAATGTCGTGCTTAGCTTCGCGAAGGGCTGCATGGTCAAGGGGGAGACGCAGCATGCGATGGTAGATTAGGAAAAAAAAGTGCATAAAACTCCGCCTGCCATTCCATCGTGATATCCCAAACGCCAAGTCATAACCCAGAACCCAATGAACGACATGATAAAAAGAGAAAAGAAAAAGTGTTGATCGGCCAGAGAAGTAAGACAGGCATAGTTGTTTTACCGTCCTGTCACCGGTGCATACTGGAAGCCGTCAACTACTGAAGCCGTCGCGCATGGGTCGACGGCCTCATATGCTGGGAGTCCTTCGTCAGAACTCTCGTACTCTGGCAATATCGAGTAGATGCTTGCTGGGCGGCCCGACGCCGTAGGAGAGCAAAGTGATGAATTGGTCGGCCATCGGGACTCGAGGCCGTGAGTGCGTACATGCTGTTCAATAAGTGCCCGTTGGGCCTCGTGGCGAAGGAGTGCACTTTGTGTGCTTCTGCGCGCGTCAGAGCCCGTGTCTGCACCCGTCCTAGTGCCCGCACGTCCGAGCGTTCCTGTGACAATGTTGTCTACAAGGTCGGCGGCAACCCGGAACTGGGCAATGTCCTGCTCCATGGTTGTCGAGAGATCTGAGTTGGACCGTGACCTGCTCGGTTCGCGTCGGCTCCGTTGTTGGCGTTGGCGTTGGCGTTCATCTTGACGCTGGCGATGATCTCTAGGTTCGTATCGCGGGCTCGGCTGTACCTGTGGTGGTGCTTCGGGGTCTACTGAAGGGCAAATGGAAGCCGAGATGTGGCCATGTGACGGGGTGAAGTGATTGTGGGTGGCATCGGTCGAACCGTCTAGGTCATCCGGATTCAAGTTCTTTTCTGCATCGCTGGAATTGGATGCTGAAATATTGATGCTGCGAATGGCTTCAATACACCTTCGTACGCCGGCGAGGAATTGCTCTTTCCGGCGCTGGGCTTCCGCATGCCGTTTTTCACGATTGGCGCGGCGGGCGCGACGGCGGGAGACACAAGTCGATGTTGAAGCGCCACCATCGCTTCGCTTTCTGCGGCAGCACTTCCAAACAAGAAGGAAAAGAACAGCGGCCATCGGGATGGTCGCGAGAAGATAAACGAGGCCATAGGGATAGGCAGTTTGGCGCTGGGTAAGAATAGTTAGCACGACGTTTGCCAAGACGAATGGGTCGGATAAGGGCGAACGAACCGAAATAAAATCGACAACCGCCTCTTTGATAGATGCCTCGGGGACTCCATCCGTTCCCTGGGCCATGACATTCACCGTTTCAGCTTGAACTGCCTCCTCGTAAGACGGCGGTAGATCATCAGGCGTAGGTTCAAGGTCTTCAGCAACATCTTCGGAAGCATCATCCAGGCCTGTGCCTGTTGCATTCTCGTTGTTAGGGGAGCATGGGGAGTCGTCGCTGCCAGATCCCATGAGCTTTTGGAATATGGATTTGAAAAAGCAGCCAACCCTTCCATCGCAAACCCCGCAGGAGCCTTCGATTTTAGCGATTTCTGCCTCCACCTCGTCAATCTTGTCATCGATAGCGCCTCTTTGGCTCCTCAACAATGCAAGCTTCGCTCTCAGGTCGGCAAGACTGAGCTCATCATCAGTCGTCTCCTCTTTAGCAGTTTCGGCGTCTTCCTCATCCCTGGTTTCATCATACGAAACCGATTCTATACGGTTGGTCCGCAAGACAGTGCCCTCAACGAATCGTATCTCCAAGGGGTACACTTGTCTGAACTCGACAGTAAAATGAACATTTTCAACGGCAATACCTTCAAGCGAGTGCACCTCAAACTTCATTAATTGACTTCGAGGCCCACTCCCTTCTTCACTAGTCTTTGGCAGTAGATCAAGACAATCGAATCCCCAACTAGCATTGATTGCAGGGCCGCCGGGACCCAAATCCAGCACTCCATATCGAGGGTAGCCACCGAGGGGTTGACCATCAACATAAATGTTCGACGTGGAGCAGTCATCTTCGGCTTCTTGGACGTCTAGCCGCAAGGCCTACAAAGATGGGTGTCAATAACAGAGATGCACGGGGGAGATGCAGAAAGGGCTAGGGATAACTCGTACCAGTTCACGCGTATCAGTTTCAGGTCCAAGGTCGAGGACAATAATAGAGGTAGCAAACTGTGCTGCTGAAAGTTAGCCTCTACACGCAACCTCCTGCGCCTGCACCCAAAGTCTGCCTCAGGCCTCGAGGGGACTTGGCTTCATCAAATGGCAGGTGCTGCCTACCGACAGGCTGGACTATGCTGGCCCAGGCAAGGGGCAGCAGCGACGAGGCTAGATACCAATGCATCGTCACCGCTTTGCCTTGTGGGTGTCAAGGGACGACGTGGCCGACTATCGCCGGATAACTTGGCAACTTGATTGCAACTTGATGAGATATTTCCCTATGGGACGCCACCCGAGACGTTCGGATGTTGAGGTGGGGCTCCTGTGTCGTGAACTGCAATAAAGAAGACAAAAGAGAAACGGCGGCGGCTAAGGCCAGGCACCAGTGTAAAGGGAAGCAGTTGAGCGGCATGCACACCTCGCCTTGGCAGCAAGATTACATAGAAACGTGATGCGTGGAAACTGTGGCGAACATGAGCAGCCAATAGTGACGACAAGAGGGGAGGAAAAGTGTCACGAGTCCTCTGGATTTCTTGTTCCCATGAGGACGTGAAGAAGAGAAGATAGCACGATCGCGTGTACTCCGTAAGGAAAAGATGTAGGCTTGAGCCTGGCGTACTAGAAAGATGTCTACGTAGCTCCAAGCCCTCCTGTCAAACACGAGAAATACGGCTGCCTAGAGCTTTGGCCAACAATCATTGGTCGGCCCCATCCTTCCTTCCACGTTAGTGACAAGACCAAAGTACTCCGTACTCCGTACCCTGCACCGCCCCCACTTGCATTCCTGTGGCTTGGAAAATCACAGGATTCGTTGAGAAGGAAAATTAAATAAGTCGTAACTGACGTATTCTGATATTTGATTTTACCTTTTATTATCAATCCATATTCAAAGCCAACATGGAGTCGAAAAACAGAATCGCGAGTTCCGAAACCATCATGCGGTGAACAATATCTAGCACAGCCCCCAACAAAGTTCTCCACGCCACAAATTCAGACATGATCCAATTCCAGACTTGGGCTCCATTTTGTTCTCCACATAATAGCAGTTTGGGGGCCAAACCGATTCAAGACGGGCCATATTAGTGTTCATGGTGCGTATGCATAATATCTAGTGGGAAGACGGTGCATAAAAAGCTCATGTAAGGAGTATTACTCTCTCTAATTGAGTTTGCCTATACCTCCAATGAAAAAGAGAGATGAGAAAAGAAGAATCACAACGAGATAGAACAAATGAGGAGTTCACTAGTCTCGAGTTGAATTGTAGGCCATTATATCAAAAGATAAATTATGCTGAAAGCTCCCCGTAAAACGCCCAGATTCATTATATGGCCCCATATGAGGAAACGACAGTTCCTACAAAAATTCACTCAACACTTGTACGCGTGTGCGTGCTATCTCCGAAGCTTGCTCGCCGCTCCCCATTTCTCTCATAATTTCAATCATCCGATCTATGTAGGTTAGACAAGGCGTGATGTCGAAATCTCTGGGAGACTCTGGTTGGTGGTGAGAGGAGAGAAACTTACAGATATCAGACCGCGCCCTAACAAAGAGAGGATCTTTTGCCAACGCCTCTTCGCCGCCCGGGTGTTTGGTCGCCTCACGCAACACGCCGCCGATGCACAGGGCCTCCAAAAAAGCACGATGGTTGAACACCCACCAGACCCTCGCTTCCATTTCAAACAAGCTAAACAACAGGAAAAATGACGTGATGGCATCGTGGGCTGCTTCCAATGTCCCTCGCACATTGACTGGCACATCCGCACTCTCGGAAGCGTGCACCAACATGAGGTTATGGAAGTAGTTGCTCGTGAGGAACAGGGTCTGTCTTACCACTCGTTTGTCCGTGGCCGCCCGTTTGGTAAGACTTTCGGCATCCCAGGAACGGAAAACATCGGGGAAGGAACGGTAAACAGCACGAAAGTCCGAGACAAGCTTGGACTTTTGTCTTGCCGTGGAGCAGATTGGGAGGTCGAGCGATCGGGGCGAGCAGATGGACTCCTGAACGAGGTTTGCGAGCGTCCAGGACCCCCGGACATATGCAGTGTCTGTTGGGTCGCTGCTCGCTATCGACCCCTGGTCGTCCATAAGATCGTCCACTGAGACATCTGTATGCGTCACTGAGGGTGGGAGCGAGAGGAGGACTGTAAAGAATGTGTCCTGAAGAAGCACAGCCTGCCAGACCTTGCGCCGCTGCTGCTTCTCAAAAAGCGTGGCATTCGGTGTGACAATGTTTGGGTCCCGATGCAGACCCATTGCGTAGGCCTGACGGACGAGAACTCCAGAAAACGCCCACCCGTCCGAAGCGTGGTTGTCGTTGAGAAGAAAATACGTCATGAGGACCATGGCCTGGATCGAGCGAATAGAGGCCGAGCTTAGGTATGAGTAGAGTCGTAGAGCTTGGTTTGCCGCCGACGCGTAAAATTCGGCCGTTTCCTTACGCTCCTTGGGGGAGCTCGTCAAAACGAACTGAGTACCCAATGCCAACATAACAAAAATGAGAGCGACAAAAGAGGCATCAACCTTCTCCTTCTCGGGCGACGGAAGACTCCAGAAATGCTCATAGTCGGCGTAAAAGGTGAGCCGGTGTACCAGCGGATAGATGGGGTCGACACATTCGAAGTAACGGCTCAGGAGTATGTCAGCCTGAAGTTTGACGGGTAACACTGAGATGACCTCTCCCAAACCACCCTCACATGTCCAGTAATTGGCAAACGGGTGCTCGCTGCCAACTCCAAAGACGTTGCTAGCGGTCGGGAGCGAGTAGGGAACGTTGGAAAGTAACCCAGTGGACAGTGCAATAGCGCCACGGGACATGACGTTGCGGCCCTGAAGAATTCCCCTATCAGCCACGCTGGGGATGGCGCCATTCTCGCCCGGTGGGCGGGCTTGCCGTGGGGGCTTGGTCATCCTCCGTCCATTTGACAAACTTCGAGTTGTCTCTCTGTTTCATGTCAGAGTCAGTTAGGGCCTGTGACTAGAGTGGCTCGACAGGGAAGCGAAAAGCCCCTTTCCAGTCGAATTAGCAGAATAAATGTACATACTCGAGAAGATTAGCAACATAGGCATATGTGCAATCGGTTTGTCTCCTGATGCCTAAGACAGGACGGGACGCAAGGGTCAGCGGACGGCCGTGTGCATGCATATGCATGTAACATGGCATCTTGGGTTTAGTTACTTACAAGCGAGGCAGTGAGGCCGGCCCCTATCGCACTGGGCAGATGATACGTGGTGTTAGTATGCAACGAACACTGTGATTGAGAATACAGTACGGCTTTGCGGTTCTCTTTTCTCGGGATCAAGGGATGGTTGCCTCACCTTTGTTTTTCGCTCAACACATTCGCGGCAAGACAATGTCGGCTTGTTCCGCTTCTGCCGTTTTTTTAGCTGCCCAATACCCGATGTCTCTCCACTATTGCCGTCGACGGATGCCCCGCTGCCATGATCGGGAAACTCTTCATCCTTGGGGGGGGTGGCGTTTGTGGGAGTGCTCGGGTTGAGGGTGGTGGAACGCCAGGCTTGACGGGGAGAAGTGTACGAGGGAGTCTGATTGGAAGTAGGCGACTGCAACGAAGAGGGTGCCGCTGACACCGATCTGGGTGTGTATGGGTTCACGGGACTTGGCCGTTGCGAGGTATTGGAGTTGAAGTCAAGGGGATTCGGAAGGCCGTGGTGGAACGGGCCGGACGACATAGGATGGTCCATAATATTGAAAAGATTATTGGCGCCACTCAACGCATAGTTTTGATTTTTTTTTTCTTCTCTGGCACTTTCACTCCTCTTTTTTTTTTTATAAAAAAAAGCTTTTGACTTTTCTTATTCGGAGCTTAGCACTCTTCACTCTGCGATTGGGTTTGTGATTGTAACTGTGAAGATTTCTGGGTCCCGGTGTCCGGGAATAACACTTGGGCGGAGGTGACAGAGGTCGGAAATGGGCTTTGAAGCTGGGAATAACGAGGGCCTGGGGAAGAAGAGGTACGGAGTAGTGTCCATGCCAAGCAGGTATGTCGTGGGGTTTTAACTGGGCCCGGATTGGGGGATTGGGGGATTGGGGGGGCAATCCTTTCGCAAGCTCTGCTTCTTTTGGCCTGGTTATATTGCCTCGAGGCTTATTATTTACTCCGTAGAGTCCAGAGAATCGAAGTGAAGTGGGTAACACGGATATTAAACTGGAAGAACGTGTTAGTATGGCCTGTGGCCTGGCCAGCCGACGCCGTGGATGGTGGGATCTTAGTGGGGTTTGGCAGCAGACGTTTGGCAGCAGACGGGGGGTATTACGGAGTGTAAGTGTAATTGGTAGTGGGATGTGACAGTGGATTGACTGGGCTGTCGTTTGTCATTCAGACTGCGTGGCGGACGGTCCAGCCTTTTTCGAGGGATGAAAAGAATTGACCAAGAGACGTAGAGTATATAGAGAGCTTAGGCCGAAAGAAATGAGTGAGAAAAATCGAGAAGGAAAAATGAACGGGAAGTGGTGTGGAGTTTGGCTTCTCACGGAAGGAGAGGAAGGAGAGGAAGGAGAGGAGGACAGGCTCTTTCTTATCTAGTTTATTGCGTCAGTGCCCCCATGCATCAAAATTTGGAATCTTGCCTCGTTCTTTTCTACCTGTCCTATTTCTTTTGTATTGCTTTCTGGCCATTTCTCCTTTTTAAACCCCTCCCTTCTGGCCCCCATATCCCTTTGCTTTTATTTTGTTTTAAACTAGATGCTTCTTTCCCCCCAACCCACCAACATGGGCCCTGCGAGACCACCCGAGTCAGACGGCTTGTTGGCACTAGTTGGTTGAGAACCACATTCACTGCCCAAGCTAAAAAAAAAAGCCCAAACCACTGACTCACTTTGTTCTGGTTTGGGTAAGCAGGTGTGTGTCAAGGAAAACCTCAACGCAAATGCTGCCCATCCCAATTCTCAATCTATGGGGTGTCTATCATTGCCATGAAGTGGAATGAATACCACACAAGGCAAGCAGCGTCCCCACTATCCAGCCTCATTTGGCAGACGAAGGAATCTGATACTGGGTAAAGATTGCCGTGTACGGAGTATTTCCTCCCAGTCTACCAGTCTAGGTGCTAATTCGCCAATTCTACACTCCGTACGGAGTAGTTTACAGTCTTGAGATATTCGTCATCACTCCGACTAAAAATAAATCCACCCCGAGAAAGTGTTTCTTTAAATGACCCACAAACCAAAGCACGCACCAGCACTGGAGACTTCCACCATCTGCCAAGATCAGTTGCCATGCTGTGAAATCGAAGAAGAAAGCCGTACAGAGAAATGCCAGTCGACATTATCGACAAATGCAATGCCTGGCGATGTTTTCCTCGTACCACACAGAGTGGGGGCTGTGTGACCTGGCTTTCAGTCCTCCGACGCATTCTTATGCTTAGGATGAGAGAACAAGAAACAAATGTCGAGTACTCCGTAAGTGGGGAAGACGGGCGAGACGAAGCTGTATTTTCCTGGCGAAAGAATCTCGGGCGTCTGTTTCGTCTTGACTTCCACGTTTGCGGAGTGTACGGCGAGATGTGATGGGGGGGCTGGCTGGCCTTTGCTACTGCCATGTTCTGCAGAAAATGATAACACTCTCACGTTCAACATTTTTTTCACCTCGAAGAAATTGTCTAGCTAAACTATAAACTACACACTTCATTCTCCTTTGCCGTTCTTGTCCTAATCTTCGTTTCTTTAACTTTTTTTTGTTAATGGCAGTGTCTCAAAGCTCCAGTCCAGAACAGAGTCTTCCTCAGGGGTCTTTTGGGTCAAAACACAACCACATAACGGGAAAAGATAACTGTTTGAATTCATCAAAGGCAATATATTACTTGTCGCTTAACTCGGAGAGGTTCTGCGTCATCTATCCACTTCCATCACTCGCCAAGACATGGCCGCATCGGGAACCTCAACGAAGGAAAGAAAAGCAAGCAAAAAACCGAAGACTTCCCCCACCCTCTTCATTTTATCGGGAAGGATCTGTTGACCGATGCTATGTCTCGCTTCATCCTGATCGTGTGGAGCCGGCTGTGCCCAGACCCAACCGTTGAAATCGCAGTGCTATCAAGAGCCCGGGTCGAGCAACGAGGCTCCTGCGCTCTATGGCTGCCGACTCCTCTGGCTTTGAGGGAGAGTCTTGACATTGAAGGGAGAAGCTTTTTTTAGAGTCACCACATGCATTTCGCGGTGAAGCAGCCCAAGTCTCTCTTTGCCATTGAGTTGCCTGCCGGCAACACTGCTGCACGCTGTATGTAGACCCCCCCTTGGTAGTAGAAAAGAATCGGGCGGACTAATCCCTCCGCACGGAGGTGATATCTCGGGAGTGCCGCCGGTCAAACGCCCGCCAAGCTATAGGCGCTAGGGCATACGGAGTACATGGTGTTTGATCGGGGATGTTTACTAAGGTGTTTTTCACATTGCTCGATAAAACTTACTAACTCTAGTAAATGTTTCACTAGCCGAAGCTGACAGCAAGCCTCGTCCTGAGTACACTTTGTAACGTTTGAAAGCTCACAGACGCATCGGTCCTGCTTCCCTGCTTCCACACGACAGGCCGCTAATTCAAGGGCGACAAACGCCACCGCCACCGCCACTCTTCGGAATTTCCAATTGGGAGAAAAAAAAAAGAGAGCCCAAGGCAACGTGGCTGGCCATGATAAGGCTGAAAGATGTACTCCGTACTTTAATATGGGCGTGCAACCCATGCCAAATTCTGATTAACCCGACATGCAAACACAGCAGACTATACTAGTGTGCCTTTCAGTCGGCGACCATCTAAACCACCTCCCTCAAGTGCATATTTCCGGAGCTATTGGGTAACTTTTGGAACCTCCGCTTCAATTTGCACAGGCATTCAAGGGCCTGGCCCAGTACGGAGTATGCATGCAACAGCCCTTTGGCTTAGACCAACCTCAAATTTGTTCGAATTCACAGATGCAAACAAACATCTATAGCGATGAAGGATTTTTGACAGATGTGCTCTTCTTATTTGCTATTCATGAAACCTTTGTGGGCTGGATGGCACTCCAGGAATTTTGAAACTTATTTTGTTAATGCACGGCCTCAAATCTATTTGCTGGCCTGAATAGCTGAAGGTGCTAGCGGGAACCAGATCTTGAAGCCCGAAAGACAAAACAGCAAATGTCTCGATTTTTCAAAACAATATTGCTTTTTCTACAGAAATAGCGATGATCGAAGCCTCCTTTCGTAGGAACGATGGTTATCTCGCTTGAACCATGCCTCATGACGTACTAAGAGGGAGTTGCAGAGGGGGTCTTGTTCCTGAACAAATGGAGAAGACTGGTAAAAGAGTTTGAACAATTTGACATGATTAGCAAAAAAAATCATATCCTGTTTTCCTGTTTTCGGGGCAGCTGCATGGTGGAGACCAAAAGCAGACCAAAAACAGACCAAAAGCACCGAAGAGATTACGCCAACAACTACGGAGTAAAGGCTATAGAATAGGTGCCTACGGAAAGTCATTGGGGCCGATAAAGCTACGCCAGCAAGGCTCTTGGGATCTGAATCAGCTGTTCTTCCTATAGACCTCTATCTCACCTCGCTAGCTGGAGGGGCCCTGAAAAGGTTCAAAGAGCAAGGGGGAATAGAGAGGAGCCGGCACTTCACACGAAAAGCCACATCAGAGGTATTCCAGATACGGGGGCAACTTGAACAACTAGAGACCAAAGAGCTCCCGGAGGCTGCCAGAGAGGCTGAAGTATGGCTAGAAGGAGAGACTATCAGAATGGCAACCCGGAGGCAATGGGAAGCCCGCTTCCGAACCTATGGGAGAAGCTCCTTATTCCGGGCAGCTGAGGCCCAATGGGAACCTTGCCCACAGAAAGCATTCCTCCACACGAAGGCCCTTCAAAAGCACCACTTCTCACTGCTAAACCAGGCCTGTACAGAGGCAATTGGCCTCCGCAGCTTTCTCTTCTGGCGGGGGGTACACCCCCTCTGCGACCGTGGCTGGCCCAGGGCACCAAACGGCATCACACATCTTTGTGGAATGTAGAAATCCTGAGGCAGAGAGACAAAAGCTAGAGGTCCAGATCTGGCGCCCCTTCCAGGGGGCTGGCCGACCTGAGGCACCGTCTCTCTGGCCAGGCCGCGGTCGCATCCACCAGGTGGCTCGGAGCCCTCGGCATCCTACCACAATACCATGTGGCAGAGCGACAAGGGGAGGAGAGGCGTACGGAGTAGAGACACCTTAAGAGGCGAAAGACCTAATGTCATGGTCATCAGAAAATAATAAACCATGGGAGACAGTTGAGAGGCATTGAGAGTGGCGGGTTTGTCACCTTGGAGGGTTTTCCCTACCTGTATAACCGGTTGGAGAACTGAATAACTGTTACCAGTTAGAACAGTGTATAAATAATAATAATAATACCATATCCTGTGGCCTCTATAAGTGAGTTTTTTTTTTTTTTTTTCATTGGTGGAAAACTGAAAGCATTGATGCGGAGTCATCAAATTGAACCTCACTTTCAGCGTCATCATCTCCATTGCATCATAGAATTTCTATCCGTAAAGGCCGCCTATTACCACAAAGAAGCCAACACCCGCCAAATTCACCTCAGAGAAACGCGTCATTCTCAATTCCCATCCCCCAAAAACCCCCCTTTCTCCCCTCATCCGCACAAAATGCCACCACTAAGCCCCGCCCCCTGGCGCACAGCCTTCCTCCAAGACCTCCAACGCCAACCAACAAAACACTTCGTCCTCAGCACCCTCCACTCCCAATCCGATCTCTCTCCTCCCCTCCTCCTCCCCCGCGCCCGAACAGTAATCTACCGCGGTCTCTGGGCCGCGCCGCTCCCGCCTCCACAAGGTCGAGAACCCCCCGCGCCGCTGAACCCGAATGCTTTCGACAGCGACTGCATAGCCTTGACAACCGACGCCCGCATGCGAAAAGCGATTGAAATCTCGCCCGGCTCGCCGTCGAAAAGTGGCGGCGGCGGACCTTACGAAGCGGTGTTTTACTTTGCGGAGCAGAATGTCCAGTGGCGTTTTCGCGGCAGGGCGTACGTGCTCGGTCCCGACATTGATGATGAGACGGAGGCTTCGAGGGCGGTGCGTAGCGCTCTTTTGTTGCGGATGAGGGATGTGCGGGACGGGGATGATGGGGAGAGGGGTTCCTTGTCTTGGAGTTGGGGGCAGGAGATCACGGCGCATTTTCGGAATTTGTCACCGGTTATGCGTGGGTCGTTTGCGAATCCGGCGCCGGGGACGCCGAGGCCGGGGCCTGGGGAGGGGGGTGGGAGGGATAGGCTCGGGGGCGAGGTTCATGATATTCATGATGCTGCTGCGCGGGAAAACTTCAGGGTTGTAGTTTTGGTGCCGGAGTTTGTGGATCTGGTTGACTTGAAGGACGGTGGGAGCAGGTGGGATTACACTTTTGTTGGCGAAGGAGAGAGTGATGGATGGTGGGAGGTTCAAGAAGTTTGGCCTTAGAGTCTAGAGCGCTGTTGGTGTCGTGTTGATATGGACGAATTAGGCTCAAAGCCGTTGTCATGACGAGGCTCTGGTTACGAGTTTAGTTCCTACTTCGATTCGAGTGATGAATGATTTCTATTTACAAGGACCCAGAGGTGAAGATCGGCAAAGAGCCGTTGAGAACGAGTCCAGCACGCGCTTATATGAGCAATCATTTTGTCTTTTGAGCAGACCTTTATTTACAACTTGTCCGTCTTGATATCAGGGTGCTTTCCTTTCCTGGGGATTCTACTGCTCTCTCGACCAGAGGACGCTAAAGGACTTTTGGAAAGACCTTTTTTTCCCGATTTGTTTCCCTCCCAAAGCATGGTCAGGGGCATTGGCTTGGCTGATATGGTGTTCCTAAAAGATCCAACAAGCCTCCATCACTGACTAGGCAAGCATCGGGATGGGTTTAGATAGATGGCCCAGATGAAGGCCAGCCATGTTGATCAAAAATTTTTTATATTGCGATTTGTTGGGCTGGTGCTCTAAAACAAAAGGAAACAGTACACCTCGTGAAGTCGTCACTTTGAGCCTCATGGATCATCCAGTCATCCTTGGTTATGGTGGCCACACAAAGCACGGAGTACAGAGTGGCAATATTAACATTCACCTCTGAATCAGACCGCCTTACATCACAAAAGGTAAAATCCCTAATCGATGGCACTGCTCTGCGGAGAAAGTGATAGTTCTCATTGGGTTAACAAGCTTGAATGTGCCGAGTGGGTAGCTGAGGTGAGCATCTGGCTCTACTCCGCAGGCATTGCTATGTATCACCGTATTATCGTTACTTGGTAGTTCCCTGTCCTTCATCATTCGCTACCAAATATCAATTGACCATCCGACACGCCTGGTTACTAATAGGTGCAAATACGTACGTACTTGCATTTGTGACTAATTGTGAACCATCCAGCGGTCATACAAGTATCTTATACGAACGGATATCACCAACACCAAGCACCTTATTCCCTTGTAAACTAGTTTACGGAGTACAGTGCTCCGTATTCTCGGCTGGCTGGCCAATACCCTGTTCTCATGTGGCGAACGACCAGGTTAGGTTTGTGACAACAACCCGGTAAACACTCGCGACCATTGTGTCGGAGCTCTGCCATACCGTATTTGGGGCATGGCGCGCGTTCACGGGGGCCGCGGATGCCTCTCCGGGAGTCCAGGGCCAGGGGGTTCAAGTTGGGGAGCAAGGGTTGTTGCTAGGGGATATCACACTCAGAGGGCAAGGGAAATACTAATGGTGGCTTTCCCCCACTTGCGTCCCCATACTCCGTAGAACGTTGAGAACCATAAGAGCCCTGTTGAGAGGGAGACAAGTTGGCAGGTTTGCATTTGTGTTGTTGGTCACATCTCATTAGAAAACTCTTAAAAAACAACGAAACCCGGTATTTCCAGTGTGGTCTGTCAACCTCGCTTGCTGAGGTTGCCTGGCTTGCTGGGTGATGTTTCTGACGATAAGTAGTTTAGTTTACTTTCCAGGGGGTTGCTTTTAGAGGTTGTCTTCCTCAACGAAAATTTGGAGAGAGCCCATGTCCAACCTGTACTATTCCGTAGCAAATGCCGCAATCGTGAAAGGGGGGGGTGTACGGAGTAGCAGCATGAGGTCCAACAAAGGAAATGCTCCATCGATGTGTCTCCGTATTGATTAGGGAGCAAGGAGGACGAACCTTGCAAAAGGGAGAAGAAGGAACAGCTCGTTCCTACCTCTGGTCAGGGCTTTGCAAAGCCGTTAAACGAAAGAGCGAGGCTGAAGGTTGCAGGTGGTCCTGCCTACGATAATAGCTAAACTGCCTTGAACTTGCCAGGAAATGGCGGTCAATGCACCGAGTACTTGTCCTTCGTCCTTCGTCCTTCGTTCCTTCTCGTGCACAAAATGTGGGCGTCAAGGGAAGGAGACATCCAATTCAACTCGAGGCAAGCAACCACGACCGAGGGAGGTGTGCTTCCTGTTGGGAAAACACACACACCGACTCGAATACTCGGTATGGATAGGCAATGCCATAACATGGAAAACAAGACATTTCCCAAGAACTACTCCATAGTTTACTCCGAATGGCATCTCATTCTCCTAGCTTAAAAGATACGGACCATGTCGGAGTATGTCGGAGTAGTATTAATCCGCCAGAGGGACCACGTGGAATTGAACACCCCAGCAAAAAGATGTCGAGTTGAGCCAGGGCAAAGCATGGCACTGGAGTTTTCAGAGCTACGGAGTATTAGTAGGGCTTGGCTTTGGCGGGTTCTAGCGTTCAAGGAACCTGTACCGAGATTAAGCCCGCAATAGCGAACCTTCTAGCATCTGTTTCCAGAGGGCGTGACAGCAACGATGTAACGGCGGAGAACTGTCGCCCTTTGGTTCTCGTGTCATAAGCTAACAAGGGTAACAGGGGCATTAACAAGGGTAGACTGGGATAAACTGTCGCATCGCACGAGACGCGGGCCACACCTTGACGAGCTTAGGATGGGAAAACATTGACAAGCAGTGTCGGAGTGGTCTGCAGTTTTAGAAGAGAGGCGGGTAACAAGATTGGCTCGACGGAATGGGCTGGTGGCCAACGAGGCCATGACCTTGACCATGACTGACCATGACTGTCGAAAAGTCTCAGCACGATGGTAGACACAGCCAGTCTTGGCTAATAAAGTAGTTTACTTGAGCAAAACGAAAAGCTAAACTCTTGTCCTGTCCCCGTTTCCTTCTTTAGCGAGACCGGTCAAGCCAAAAAGAAACCCCCCGTCACACAGTCACAGCTCCATCGCAGCTCCATCACAGCTCCATTGCCAGCCGACGTGACGGCTAGACAAAAAAGCGACAGGCTGACAAGCCCCCGTTCCCCCCTCTTTCGCTTGGAACATACTTGTAGTTTACTCCGTAATACGCAAGTAATTACCCAACCTGCATAGAGGGGAGGGGCGGGTGACCGGGCGCACAACTGATCAAAACCCGAGATTTGTGGTTTTGACTGTCTCAAGCACTCTTCACAGGTCTCATCTCTTTTGTCTGCTTTTTTCTTTCCCTGCTGTTTTGCTGAGGCTGGCCTTGACCTGAACGAAAATGAGAGATATGATATCATAAAAAAACCCTGTTTTCTTTCCCCCATGATGATTTATTTTTCTCGTTTGGTTCGTACTCCGTATTACCATATCGGGTAAAGAATTGCGAAGATAAAACTATCTCAAATCCAATAGATTAGCCTTCATTCCTGGCAGATGAGCCACCTCGCCTGAAGTTTCGAAATCGTAGAGATAGGAGAAAAAGGCATTGATCGACAACGCAAGGGAAATTAAGAAGCTGAGAAGATGGAAAACGAACAAAGCGCGCGCTTGAAAAGACAAGATAGTAGATTGGTAATTGACCATTGTAACAGGGCTTTCCCCGTGATACTCCGTACAGGCGGACATGCGCCACATGCTTCATTGTTGTCTCCTTCCCCACTCGTGATCTCGGCCTCATTCACACATACGGAAGACAAGGAAGACAAGGAAGATTACGAGGGTTTATTGAACATATCCCCCTTCAGGGGAGGGGACGCGACGGGATATTACCGAGTGCAAAGCGCACTCAGGGAGGTGATGGCAGGGTCCACGTATGTCGATTCGAAAACCTTGTGACTTCGGCCTTACTCCGTACACAACCATTGGCCGACCGTTGCAGGATGCGGTGATACACGTACAGTGACGGCATAGCTGCCCATCTCTCCCATAAAGTGAAAATGTCTCGACGGGCAAGAGAATATGACAGTCCCATGGCGGTCACGATCCGAGTCCCGCGCAGGCAACAACACACATACAAGTACGAACAGATTGGCAACACCATGGGTCCAAGTATTGCACCGTAATGTGTACGGCAACGTAAGCAGGGTTTCGTCTTCTCTACGCTCAGACACATGACGCGCAATTCGTACGTTTTCATCTGGGTGGTGGTTCACAGCTAACAAAAGGAAAAAGGGAAAACGAGGTGGTGTTACACAAGAGCCACCACTGGAACCGCTCGAGATAGTGATCGAGTTCAGAACTGAATAGCGGCCATTTTAGCGGCCTACGGAGTAGTAAGTTTAGTTCTCTTCCCACACCACTGTACTTGTATTTCGAAAGCGGGGGATTCTGCCAAGTTTAGGTCCCGTCCACTAACTGAAACACTATGAGAAATTGACTGGTTTCCTAAGTAGGTTAGCATGAGAAATATGAGGGAAAAGGATTCATAAAGTCGACAGAGTATGTACTATTACTATTACCTATCATAAGTGCCAAGAGGGAAAACACCAGTTGCGAAAAAAGAAAAAAAAAACAAGCGACCAACAAGTGGCTACATTTCCTCTTTTTTCTCCCACATTGTACGACTATGTCCGTATAAATCCGGCCACCCCCCTGCACTACTCCGTATTTCACTCTTGCCGACCCCTGCATTTAGATTTGCATGGCTGTGGAACTGCACTGAACATGGAGAATCCAGAAGCATACGGAGTAAATGTCAAAAATTGGTTAGCACTGAATACTCTGTACTTGAAACTAGTAGTTAACTCCGTAAAATATTGTGCACTGTATACTCCGTAATACTTTGTGCAACTGTCCCGGTCCCGAGTGGGGTGGTTTCCACGTGCGCTGCGCCCATTTCCTAGTTAAAAATCCCGTCTCCTGAATATGAATAAACATTGATTGATAGTATTCCCCGTGACACGATTATCAAATTACTACTTCGTATGATAGTCTAGCCCTCGTACGAAGCATACCAGTTTCAGTGTACGGAGGACTTGTAAACTACGTACGTGTAGATTCCAGGCTACTATTCTCGCCACTTGCCCCGTGCAAAGTGTTGGTATGGTATGGAGGGCCTATTTCCACAGGCCTTTTGCTGCCCTAACCCCGCCCCTAACCCACATTCGCATTCCCACTTGACTCGGAGTATTTAGCACCCCAAATAGAGACCGGCCTTAAATAGGTTGTTCTTAGAAAGGAGGGTGAAACAGAGAAGTTTACGGAGGAATGACTTCCCTTATTAGGCTAACGCCATTTCAGTGTACGGAGCATGCGAGCTGCTCCACTTGCGCGAGAACTTCCAGATTATCTTCGTCGCTAGGTTGGACATGCAAACCACCAAAGGTCCGACTTGGTCACGCCTTTCGAAGCGTGCGCCTCCATCCACGAGATTGCGAGATTGCGAGGTCAGTATCCTGGCTCGGCATTCCGAGCCATGCTACTACGCGGCTAGCTTCCGAGTAGATTTTCCCCATCAAGGGGATTTGGTTTCCAACGTGCCATTCTGGTTGATGCAGATGGCATCGATCCATTCGAGGAGAGTTTTGGTGTTGAAGCGCACAGAGTGCGTCGAAGAGATTCCTCGTAACAGCAACTTTTTCGTCTTCGACTTTGATATGGGGACGATTCTCGCACATACGAGAGAGCTTCGTAAGTGTACGTGTAGACGAGCCCTTTCGTAGCGTGCAGAGTGGACTGGGGAGCCACGCGCTTTCGCTGGTCGAAGAGCCAGAAGGCGTATCTCAAGGGCGTTTTCATCAAGGGAAGAATATAGAGACATATTTTGAGGCTTCATCAGATGCCCGAATCATGTACTTGGGATTCGTGTTACAAGCCCAGGCTTTGCAAGAATTTGAATATTTGCAGAAGCATTTCGGCCATAGCCGCAACATCACAGAGCACAGCCAGCCTCCCTTGGTATTTCCATCGCCATTTCTTCATTTGCATCATCTTGAAGAAGAGATATGAGGCTGATGGATTGTCCTTCCTGGCCATGTCGACGCAACACACGAGTACTTCGGGGAGACACGGGGAAAAGGATAAAGTTGCCTTTGGTTGGCAGGTCGGGGTGACGGAGGACCGAAGGTGGGAATAGAGGAATGAACTTACACCTTCATCCGCGACTTTTAAACTGGTCGTCTTTTCGGGTATGGGCGGGCTGCATCCTGTCCTGTCGCCGATGCAACTAGTTCAGGCATGTGTTGGCAACCGCCGCCGATCTGCGAAGGAATACTATTGCTTGTACGGATACACGACCCCGCCCACCTAATTGGCGAAAGGTCCAGTTGCTTATTATTAGTCGAGATAGTACTACTTTGAACTCGGGCTTCAACCCTTTGCTCCACCCGCAAGGATCTTGCGAACGGTGAAGGTAAGATGGACAGAATAATTGCCATAGTTCAAGTAAACTAGTAACCACCGGATAATTTTCTGACTGGCATGACACCCCGTGGTAGAGCCGACGACCACGGCCAGGTTCTTCTCCCCTTCATTTTGCTCTGTTGGCCTGTTGGCGGCCCTGTGCTCGGCAAATACTCCGTACTCCATATGCATTCTCGTTTCGCGATCTGCACGCAACCAAGCAATACAGGTGGGGATGAGAGTGGACGATATTGTTCGTTCTATCGAACCCTATTGGCTCGGCGATTGAAATCTTGTGCGGCGAGATTCGCCTTTTGGTTTATTATTCTGACCTGCACCTTGGCCTCTTGTCATGCGTTGCTGGCAACGCCTAGAATGCAACCGTTGCGTCGCTTTGAGAATAGGGGCCCCGCTGGAGTAGGAGAGGGGAAGAAGAATCATCAGACGCGAAGGCCCTAGTGTTGGAAGCGGCGGTAGTCGTACCTCTCTTCTCATCCTGCTCAGTGTGATTGGTGTATCGATCTTCGTTAGACTTTCGATCCGAGCGATGGACATTGATTGAAACATGAGGGCCCTGGCTCTCGAGGACCCACGTAGGCTGCATTGATGCTGGTGCGATGCACCAACCAACTGCATTATGTTGTGTGTTCAACGTAACCCCGAGTCAAAAGTTTTTCATGGTAGGTTGTCTGAAATGCTCTGGAGTCCTCGTGAACTTCATTTGAATTTGATTTACCTAGTTTCTTCTTCTTTTGCGGTTCGGCCTTTCTATTCTTCTTTGGGATGCAGTGCAAGATCGGATTTTGCAAGAGGTTCTTCAGTCCACAGGAAACCAGTAGGCTAAAACAGCCCCAAAAATAGTGTGTGCCCTAATAAACTAGTACTCCCCCCCGTTACTCATTAGGCACCCCACTATATTACCTGAAAGAGATGACACACTGTGTGCACCTAATTAAGCTCCCTCCCCTCTCTGTTAAATCAGTTGGTCACTAAACAGGACAAGAGAAAGTTCGCGTCTAGTGAACATTAACCAGAGCATGTTCATTCTTGTCTAGGTCGGATCGCGAACTATTCTCTTGTGTGCGTCGGCTCGAGCTCGATGGCCCAAGTCTCAGTTGTTGAGATCAAACAAGAGGGCTCTTTGAGACGCAAAACCATTTTCGGGTTCAAAACTTGTTCCTTCTGTCGATGTTGCACTGCGCCTTTCACTTTCACTGTACCTACATATGCTATATTTTCCTGTGCGTGTTCGACAACCTGACATGAGCACCTGCCCTTGCGTGCCACCTCGATAAATGATGATTTAGGAGCCCGATGCATGTTAAAAAACCCCAGCCCCATATTGTATGCGAGGTGGGATGTTTCCTGTTTGACAAAGAGGTGCAGAGCTATGCCGCCGGTTCGTCGTCTGGTGGCTTGGTCCATGCTCGACACCAGAACTTGGCATGCTCCGTATGCTGCTGGTCTTCATTTCATCATCCCTGGCGGTGGATATGCAGTCACTGTACACTGTACGAGGTACTTGGCCAGCCAATACGACCTATTCTGACAGAAATGCTCGAAAAACACCCTCAGCGAATAAACTGAGCCCGCACGTATCCGGTCCGATCGCTGTGTGCTCTCTCTGGGAAAACTCCGTACTCTAAGCGGGAAGCATGGATCACGGGTGGCATACGTGTAGGAGCCGAGCCGAATGGGACAGGACTTGTTATGAGGGATTGAGAGCGAGATGGTTGTTGTCCAGACTGGCATTCGTCCAGTTTATTGCCCCCCAGTTCTTGCACTAGCCGCTGATTAGCGCTGTGCGGAATATCCAAGTACTTTGAAAGCTTTAATATTACTGTTGGCCAGCCCGGCCTCTCATGTCGTGGGGGTGGGAGGGGGTAAGGTTTTTGGTTTGACGGTAAGCCAGCGATCCCTTCCACCACTGCTCTCCCTATCTTGGCCAGGCCGCCCACTCCTGCCAAGTCACTTTTCACTCCTCGTGGGAGTTAGAGGTATTATTGCCGAGTCGGTTCGAAATTGATGATGATGTAGCTCCCGACTTCTTTTACTATTTTGTGAGCTGCCACTTTATTAGAGCATGACTGACTGAGAAAAGGCCTCGAGTCTACCTCCAACAGATAGAATGAAAGCATTATCGACTCTGTACTGCGTAGCGACATAAAGGACGGAGACGACGAGGCCGGTATTCAGGCTTGCATAATAAACCGTCGATAAACTCCACCCTTTGCACATACTACAATTACAGTACGTTATGAGAGAGAGAGGGCATCACTCAACAGGAAAGAATCGCTTATGAACGGAAGTACCTCCGTTTTCATTTCAGTCAGCGCACCGTCCTTGTTGCTCTTGCCTACTTGGGTCAATCTGAATCTGTTTTGATTTATTATTAATATTACAGAGTCCGTCCTGGCAAGAGCTGGCCAGCCACCAATCTCCCTTTCCTTCTGTGGTTCAGTTTCTTGCCCTGGGCTCCCTTCCTCCACCCCCCTCCTTCCCTAGTTGCTTCCCGCCTTTCTCCCATTTCCCCACCCAAGATGCGCCCCTCCTTTCCCCCCCAAAGCGAAGCCCCCCCTCGTTCGGTACGTAATACTCTGTAATCTCGCCCCTACAAGCAATGTCCCCTTTTCAACAACGCCCTATCCTCGCCCCCTCCCGTGTGATCCGCTCTGGGACAGAACGGCTGGCCGACTAAAAAAAAAAAAAAACAAGGGCTAAGAAAAGAAGCAAAAAAACCTTGCCTAGGATCCGTAATTGCCCCATACGGAGTATTAGTACTCCGTATGTGCTTGAACACTACTGCACAGTATTCCGTAATTGCAGGTCATCAGTGTTCACTTTTAAACCCGCAGCACCCTGGTCTGGTATGGAGTGCTGCCCACTATTTTTTTTGCCCACATAAACTAGTCTCTGCCCTCTCCTTCACTAAACTACTTGTACTATTAAGCTCGACTTAAAACTCCAAACCTTTTCTCTCGTGATAAACCTCGTGCACCTAAGCTCTTTGATTCCCCCCCTTCCTTCCCGCCACACGACAACGACCACAGTACTGGCGCACAACCCCCATACTGCTGACATTTACATTATACATCCTGCGCGATGCTGTGTTCGATCTGACTCGGCCACCTACGAGAGATCTGATGACGATAATCTGCCCCGTGCCACGCCTTTTCGACTGCCAAACCAAGTTTGCCCACCTTGAGAACTCTGCTGGCCGTGTTCTCGAAGGTCAGGCCTAAATAATCGCAACCTAATACCAAGAGCTCTTAGCTGCTACCGACAGAGTCCTTCGTCAAACAGTTGGTCTTCAACAGCGGAATAATTTGACCTGAGCTCATGAAGTAAATTTTTACTTGGATACTCAGCCATTTGATTCGTCGATAGTTGGCATATTCTCTTATTGTACCAATCCCTATCGTCTTGGAGTTGCGCTGCTATATCAGCACTCTCCTTCATTCACTTCGACAACATCGCGCCTTTATACTCCCCAGCCAATACGTCACAAACTAGGATATATTAACGCTCGGCCTGCATCGTCGGCCTGGCGTTACCTGCTACGTCTTTCACAATTCTTCTGCACGCTTCGTCCCCGGATGCGAACCGCGTCGTGACTATGGACGCTTTCAACAACATAGTCAACAATGTACCACATTGGCAACAGAGGCTAGTCGAGCTTAGTGGCCAGATTGGCCAACGACAGGCCGAACTTGCTGCTGTTAGTAAAAGTAACACGCCAGCGAAAAGCATCCGAAACCGGGGCTCGACTGAATCCCTTCTTCGAAGGGACGAGGAGCCCGCAGCCACACCAGAAGCCAACGCAGAACCTTCGACCCCGGTGCCGAATGAACCCCAGTCAGATGGCCAGAATATGCCTGCTGCAACAGAGGAGACGGAAGAGAAGTCAACAGGGGCTTCTAGCGAATCCCCCGAAGCACCCCCCAGCCCGCCAGGCACCTCGACAGCCGCCATACAAAAGCAGACGCAGCAGGCTATGGCTGTCGCCCAGGCCCGTGCCCGCGCCCAGGTCCGCAAGCGCCACCGCTCCCAATCAATTGTCTCCATAGAAGGAAACCCTTCGGCCTATCGCTCGCGGTCTATGATCATTGTCTACTACGACAGCTACGTGCAGATTTTTTTCGAGGAGCTGGTCAAGTTTGTCTCGGCGAGCCGAAACATGCTTCGCAAGGCCAAGATGGCTGCCAAAGTCGCTGCCATCAAACGATTAGCAGAAATGGAGACACCAGAGGGTGATGAAGAGAACGACATGAGCATGCCTCCTCGATTTTCTGCCCTCCACTCAGCTCGGTTGATGACGAGCCGAGCCGGCAGCTATTCCACCCTCGGACGTGTTGGCATACCGAGCGCCATGGGAGGGTCCAGTAAAGGAGGTCAAGACAAATTTGATGAGATTGACAAGGGTTTGGAAATTGTCCAGAGCACGTGTGAACGCGCTGCACATCAGTTCCTCCGAGACGGCGACTGTGCAGACGAGATCGAGACTCTCCGCAAGAAACTCGGCGATACCATGGATCTTGCCAAGAAAGAGATTGAGCGCATCGAGCGTGATGAGCCTGAGCTTGCTCAAAACAACACTGGCGAGCTCGCCAAGGCTCGTACGCATCGTCCGGCTACCATGCGACGTGATGGGCTTCCTGCCAAAGAGACGGGCTCTGACTTGATTGCTGCATCGTCTCCTGCGGTCTCACCAACCACTCCAAATGCACAAACAACGGTAGAGAAAGTAGAGGCACTCGAGGTTGACGACAGCGCTGGCCGACGAACCGACACGGGAAAAATCGAAGTCGACACGATCGAAGTCGACGATGCCATAGAGGTTGACATGCAGGGGGAGGACGATGTTGTTGTCGATATCTCAGCACTCCTTCCGAAATCTCGGTTCAGGGGGCGACATGCTGAGATTCCTCGGACAATGGTGGCCGAAGCTTCCATTGACAAGGTGGAGGCAAAAATTACGAGCGCAACTGACGCAGCCACCCCCAACGAGAACAAGGCATAGCCTGACCCTTTTTTCCCCTCCCCTTGGAGGGCACATACCTCAGACGTGCCTTTAGAATTTCTATCAAGGCTCTAGCCTACGACCGCTTCCCCGCCGGTTTTCTGACTGCATATGCCGCGTGCAGATGCCTACGCTCACCAAGTTACATGACATGCCTTGCTAGAATTGCAATTTTTGATGACAACACGGCCTTTTTACTTTTTTATCTTAACTATTTTCTTCCGATTCGCCTATCTCTCATTGGTACCATCTCCTTACCTTGATTCCTGCCCGCACGCTCCTTGGCGCCCATGATACTCATTCGAACCCGCACCCGGTTTACTTGCCTATTCTCTCTCTCTTCTCTCCTCCTCACTTGTTTGTCTCGAAGGCGTTGTCCATGGGAAACGATCTCCTACTCTGTCAAAAGTCGAAAAAAGAATTCGAAAAGTTTATTATTAAGCATGGTGACGGTGGTTGGTGTTGATATACAGTTTGAACTATTTTCTCTTTTTGGAAAGCGAAGATTCCCTCAGACGTTTTGGGTCAAGACCCATTAGGGTCTTTTTTTACGGTTATCAATATAAAGAATGATTCACTGTGTACAGGTTACATTCTTTGCGCGTGACAATGTGCCTACAGTATCCTTGTCATTGGCTCAACCTCACGGTAAATAATAATAACGGATGCCTACAGAATAATAGCCCACGAGCCAGAATAGATGGTGCGCTGCTCCCTGACGACCCCATGACTGCTCAGGAGTCGCTGATCAGTTTAGTTTAGCGAGAAGGAATCCCTGAAGTGACAGAAAGACAAGGCGGCTTTGTCCGCCAAGACATCAAGGGGAACAAAAGTGATTTGTCGAGTTACTTTACCGTGGTCATGGGACCAGATTGACCAGGATCGAGCACGGGGGTTTAATTCTGATGTTGGTTTTTTTTCCCGCCCTTTTGTAACACTAGGACTTGGAAGCAGGGGTTTGGCGAAAGCGTGGGGGTTCTTTTCTTTCTTGGAATTGAGGGGTTAAGGGGACTGGAATGTTGGGGGTGTATTGGAATGCTGTGTTCTTTTGGTTTCCAGGGATGTATTTTCTCGGAACTTTTGAGTTTGTATCGAGTGTTACAGTACTTCATTGTAGATCTGCTGAAAGGCTGTTGAGGATTGGATGAGGAGGTTATAGCATTGTTGCGGCAAATATACCTGCGACAATGACGAGGAGACTTGACTTGTGCCTTTCCTCGTGGATCCGTTTTCTTGCTCGTTGGTTGGTGTTGGGTCAGACGCAGAGGAAACGCTCCTCTGCTGGTTTCAGGAGCAACCGAGATCTCGGTGGTGGGAGACGGGCCTTCTTGGATTGCGGGGGTTTCAACTGCTGTGAGGACTTCGGCGCCTGCTGTTGTTGTTACTGGGAGGATGTCTGTTGTAAAGTCTTCCGTGGCTCTGGCTGTTGCTTGGCTGTTGGATGTTTCTGTGCAGTATGCCAGCTTTCTGATAGCTCGCATATTGAGACGATGGTATTGTCTTGCTCTCCTTTTTTCTCGTCTCGTTAGCATGTGAATTGTTTGTGTTACTTTTCGGCTGTTCTCTACGGAGTATCGTACGCATATATTGTGAATCACAGAGTTCATTAGGCAGCTACCCACGGCCCTCTGACCGTAGATGGATGTCATAGGTTTTTGGGCTTTGAATGACGGTAGGCACTGAACTGCTATCGAATCAAATGCGCAATTATCTGCTTCTATTACTGTTGCTGGACATACTAGGGAATATGTTACTGCGTTGGCATCCGCGGCGACAACGGAAGCTTTAGAGCAGCCACACCATTGAAGTAGGGTAGAAGCAGAGATACGGTTGTTTGTGCGAGGACGGTATCTGTGATGGCGACGAGGGCCAAGCCTGTTGTTGGTTTGCTCATGGCGATTCGGCCTGTATGGATGTCTATTGTTGAGAATCGAGTTTCAAGGGCGCGAATTGAAAAAGCAAAGCTTGATCTTTGAGATGATAAAGAGGTCAACTGAGGCGAGGACTCGTTGAATATCGCTAGTTCATCTGGCTATTTACACGAAGGGCCGTTATTTGCTTGACGATCCCGTTTCCACTCGTTGGTTCGGCTCATTGGTTCCGTCTTAATATTTGGACCAGACACAGATCCTAAGTATTAGGATAACGTCACATCAAAGGATGGGTTGCTGGACGCCGTATGCCAAGGTCGCATGCGCGCAAAGCGCAGGGGCCAAGAGGTGAGGAGTCTCCAGCACCCGCCAGAGAATATGAAGAAGGCCGTCATTCACTTTGGATTTGAATTTGATTGTCTAGTTGATGTATGGAAGCGTGGCTCATCTAGGTTGTTGGAGTTTCACACGAAGCGAATACCCGATTCGATCCCTCTGGCTGCCGTTTTCCCCCCGTCTCGTGGTAATATCTCACTATAGGCTACCCGCCCCGAGACTCATAAGAGCGGTAAAATCAGTCTCGTCGAAGCTCGCTTGAATTCAATAGATTTCCCCGAGTACATACTCCAGTCACCGCAAGGTGATGCTTGAGCAGCTTCTAAGCAAACAACGGAGTGTTGGGATTAGTACTCAAAGTTGTATTCTTATGCCAGGTAGTATCGATCGGTTACGTTCTACCTCAAGGTGACCTCAAGGGACATTCTGATCTTTCACTGATTTGACTTAACGAAAACTTCACACTCGGATCAAGCCAACGCAGTTGGTTGTCAAATTGAATCATTCTCGATCGACTGCGAACCGGAGCGCACAGTCAGCAGGGCCGTCAAGTGACGCCAGTCTTCCCTGGCTGTGTGGCCCTTTCGCATTACTTGATCGTCACTGGCCTGGTTTGATGGCTGAGATATTCTGTCCTGTGTTAATTAGGCGGGTGACTGCTTGACGCTCATGTTGTCTGTAGTCAATGGCGGCGAGCGAGACGTTAGAATCGATAGTATAAAGCCAGATAGTATAAAGCCAGTTGGTGTCGAGGATCTAGAGCCAAGAAAGGAGATGGGTGCAGCATGAGATGAGTAACGATAGCTTGCCTCCATGCTGTAGGGCAAAGGGAGTCGAGATTACTCTGAAGCTGCTTTATTGGCCACAACATGCACTGACGTTGTGTGATGGAACGGATTCCGAACCGAATATCTTCAACAATACACCAACCGTCGTTGCTGACATGCTAGCATGCAACCACGGGCTAGGGAAACGAGCTTCATCCGTGAAGCGTATCAGTGACTGCTCGCCAGCCATCGAATGCATTCCAGGTTTGGGTTTTGAGAGCATAAATCAAATGGTTATTTCAAACGGACGGGGTTGAAAACAGGCAGTTTTCGCTAGCATCCAGCATCTTGAATCGTAGATTGATGATGCCCTGGTGTTACCCAAACGGTGGCCAGGATGTGATGCCCCGACTTGTGTCATGGTACGGTACTGAGGATCAGAACAACGTGCATCGCAATGCCTGGGTCGGGCAAGCCTACCTACGATCGTGCAGGCGCGAGCTGTGCCACTCCATCGTTCCCAAGAAATTCGGCCTTTTTTCTCCTCTCTTCTTGGCATGCCGGTCAAACCAATTTGGTGTACGGAGTAGAATCGCCGCGTTGTTATATCGATGCCAAGTTGTTATTGTACTCCGTAGAGGGGTTGGGATTTGGACGCTTCAACTGAGACCATTGTCTTGTCCGGCATAGGGTGACAAAGTCTCAGGCACAGGCAGTTGTGGTGGATTCATCGTTTTTGGTATCGAGAACTGGAATAAGAAGTGGCCGGTTGAAGGAATACGGTTCAGAATTCCAAAGTCGGCAGTATGTGGCAATAATAGGGCTGTGGCCCTCCAGTGATGCTGTGGAAGGAAAAAGGAACCATGCATTCCGCGTAACTGCCATCTCTTGATCGCTTGTTCACTGGATTGCCAAGAAATGAAATCCTCACCCAAAGTCTACACCGCCCGGGTTAATACTGGACAGAAATCTTTAAAAAGCCTTCTATTTCCAAACGCCGAGAATAGAAAACACCCAGTATGGCATAGTGGCATGTTTCACGTTTCACGTTTCATGTTTCAGTAAACTATTATTTGTGTTTGTTCGCCCATTTCGTACTTGTACTCCGTACTCCGTAATATTGTGGGGGGGGAGCTCCAGGAAGGTTGGTAGCCTATGAACCAATACAATACATACTCCGTAGTGCCAAGAAAATCCTCCGCACCAGCAGCCAGCAGTCTGCTTACCGTAACCGCCTCTTATTATTATTAGCAGTTGGGCTACAGGGGCATTACAGTATGTAACTAGTAATGTTAGTTGCTTTGCGCGCTACGAGTGCACGACTCTTGGTGGCTGGCTGGCTGGCCAATCAATGGTGGGCCTGGCTGGCCACGTTTGTGTTGCACTGTTTCAGGATGGCGAAGAAGGCTCGTATCGCCATCACTTTGGTGACATGATGGGATTTACAGGGGACTTCCTTTTGTTTCCATCTCTTTTTGCCTTTTTCCATTTCTTCTTTTTCCCATTTGAACGAGCGGTGCAGAAAAGTCTATTTCGAGGCCCAACTCACGGCATGCGTGTAGCAGGAAGGCAGCGGCGGTGCATTGCGTGGAGGGCCAGGCCCTACCACCCTACCATGTGCGCTTCTTATTTTCATAGGCATCTACATACACGTACTTGTACCAAAGTCTACCAAAGTACTTTAATATAGAGGGCCTTTAATGAGTGGCTTGAGAAGGCGGTCTGGGATGGGATGAGGCATTATACTGCTGTTCCCGCTGTCTCCCCGCCTCCCCGAAAATATGAATCAATATGTGAATCTTTTCATCCCCCCCCCAAAAAAACACGAGCGCACCATCTTCAAAATTGTCGGACGATCTCCCGCCTTGACAAGCTTGACAACCAAAATGATCATCAGCCCCCACATTTTAAGCGCTCCCTGAGCAATTCTCGACAGAGTGTGGACCAAAGCAGCTGGCTCTCGAAAGTTCGCGCGCCCACAATACGAGTAGTGCTATTCTCGTAAAGGGTCAAGCGTAAGGGGTTGCAGTGCAGCATGGATCGAGCTTGTACCTGCAGGCCTCAGGGATGGCTGGCCTCCAATTATGCCCAGAAGAAGAGCGGCAATGAATTGAGTCGTTGTCCCACCCCCCTCGATTGTTTACCTGCGCCAGATGCAGAGTACGAAGTATGACACTGGTGGTACGCTCTCTTAATAAAACCTTCTCGCCTTTTTGTTTTAATCTTTTTGGTTTCCCAACCACAAATCAACCATTCTTGGTGGTCTCAGTCCGTGTCGTGTGTTTCTTTCCTATTCTTTCCTATATTCATTCTTTGCCTTTAATATCCTCCTTCCATCACTCGTTCGATCTGGAATTGAATCTTAAATTCTATCCTTCGCTTCCCTCTCACAACTTCTTTTGTGTCCTGTTAGAGGACCCCTCTATCTTGCGTTGAACGCATCTTTGAAAACAAAATTCCCTTTTTTCTTCCTCCCTGACTCAAGACTTTTTGAATCGGCCATTATTTGAACTCTGTACAGCCAATTCCAAACACGAGATTCGAACGAATTCGATCACCAAGATGAAATTCCTCATGTCAAAAATGCCGTCGGTGGCGACCCTGCCCCTTCTGCTGACGGCCGCCTTGCCTCCCAAGGACCTCAAGGTCAATGATGCCGGTAAGTCTTAACAATTGCATTAGCAATCCATCTCATGTTCTGGGCGCGAGCTGACTGGATTCTACAGGATCCGTTCGAGGTGTTGCAAAGACCATCGCCGAAGGTGTTATGTCGTATTACACGGCAAAGACTGATACTTCCGTAAGCTCCCAGCTCAGACCCGTGGCCCTCCCTGCCCTCCCTGCCCTCCCTGCCCTCCCTGCCCTCCCTGCCCTCCCTGCCCTCCCTGCCCTCCCTGCCCTCCCTGTCCTCCCTCTAACTCACTTCCCTTATAGATCTTGATTGGCGACCTTCCCGAGCCTTACTACTGGTGGCAGGCCGGCGCCATGTGGGGAGCGATGCTTGACTACTACCACTACACTGGCGATGCTTCTTACAATGACCTCATCATCGAAGCCCTGCTTGATCCCACTAACACGGGTCCCAACCACGACTTTGTTCCTCCTGAACATAGACAGGAGGAAGGAAACGATGACCTTTCGTTCTGGGGATTCGCCGTGCTCGCCGCCGCCGAACGCAATTTTCCTCAGCCGGACGCCTCAAAACCCGCATGGCTTGACATGGCCGCTAACATTTTCGAGAGCCTCGCCTCGCGGTGGGACGACGCGCACTGTCGTGGCGGATTGCTCTGGCAAATGTATCCAGACAACCCCAATGGCATGAACTATAAGAATTCCGTCTCAAACGGCGGTTTCTTCCAACTAGCAGCTCGGCTCGCCCGCGCCACAGGTGACGACAAGTACAAGCAATGGGCCGAAAAGATTTGGGATTGGTCAGCCGAAATTGGTCTCATTGATTCCAACTTTAACGTTTATGACGGTGCCGACATTCGTGACGACTGCCGCGAGACGAATCACCTCTCCTTCAGCTACTCCAACGGCATTTACCTCTATGGCACTGCTGCGCTCTTTGACCATACTGCCGACGCCAAGTGGTCGACCCGTGCGAAAGGCCTGGTGCGAGCGGCATCGGAATATTTCTTCTGGCAGGATCAGAACACTACATCCGTGCTTTACGAACCGGCTTGCGAAACTGTCGACAAATGCAACGTCGACATGATGTCCCACAAAGGCTATCTCTCGCGGTTCCTCTGGCAGTCAACCCACCTCGTGCCTGAACTCCGCGATACCGTTCAAGGCCTTCTTGCCCCCTCGGCCCTCTCTGCGGCTGCGACATGCACGGGCGGTGCTTCGGGCGTCGAGTGCGGCCATAAGTGGTATGTTGGCGGGTTTGACGGCTTGACAGGCCTCGGCCAGCAAATGTGCGCTCTTGAGACTGTTCAAGGCCTACTCATTGGGGATGTTCCCGCACCCTTGAAGGGCGTCGATATCCGAGTTGTCAGGGAACGCAGCTGGACTTCCTCCACAACCGGAAACCCCGCAACAAGCCCTGTTTCGAAAGCAAATGCTGTGTCCGAACCGAAGGCCAAAACAAGTCCTGCAGCCACCGTTGACCCCATCATCTCGAGTTCAGCCGAAGAGGTGCCCAGTTCTGAGTCCGAGCCAAAGTTGACGACCAGCTCAGTACCGGAGACCAAAGTTGAGCCCGAGACCGGGGTTGCCGGCACAGACGGAGATGCCGAAGAGGTGCCCAGTTCCCAGTCCGAGCCAAAGTTGACGACCAGCTCAGCACCGGAGACCGAAGTTGAGCCCAAAGTTGAGCCCGAAACCGGGGCTGCTGGTACAGACGGAGATGCCGAAGAGGCTGCATCGTCAGCTCTCAAGAGAGAGGCCCAGGGTGCAGCCTCTGGTCGAGTAACAGTTGAAGCTGTTGTTGGCGTCTTGGGATTAGCGGCTTGGCTCTGGTCCATGGCTTGAAAAACCTGCTTCTCTTTTCACTTCTCCCTTTTTTTATATTTCTTGACGAAGATGAACCCTTTCTTTAGAGAGAGACAGATCACCTTTTTCCAAGTCTCTTCTTCTTGCTTTCTCTCTTCATTATTCACTTCTTCCCCCCATTTTTTATTTTTTATTTATTTTTTTCAAGTCTTTTATGTATATATTAAAAGCGATCTCTTTTGGCATTTCTCAGGCGCAAGGATATGTGGCATTTGGCCCAAGGTAGTCCACAGATAGATGTTCTAATTTGAAAAGATTCTCTTAACTTCTTTCTTGTTTGAGACAGAACTCTCTACTGATTTGGCTAATGGAAAGACTCTTATTTCATGTTATATCAGAAGTCCAAGGAGCGGTTCAAATTCAACACTCATATGTCTACCTTGTCTAAGTATGATGCAAATGGTGCGATTTTAGCAAACGCCGTCCGTCAAACGTTCTAAATTTGAGGCAAACATTTCATGGCCTGGCCTAGTACAGGTTTTTCCGACTCGCTTTTACTGATGAATACGAAATTACTGGCCGCGCATCTTTTCAAGCGCAGCCTTCAACGCAACCAAAAACCGAGAAACCTCCTCCTCGGTACCGACAGTAATACGCAAGCACCCCAAGCATCCGTGTTCGCGACCACGGAATCGCACCACAACACCCTTGTTCTCAGCAAGTTCCTCATAAACGCCCAACGCAACCTCATTGCTCGGATTGCCAGTAGCGTCGAGCATCTCGTACAGCAAAAAGTTGGAGGCCGTGCCGCCACGGAGACGGCCTACGCCAGGAACGCGGGGGAGTTCCTCAAGGAGTCTATTACGTTGCTTTGTGAGGATTTCCAGGTTTGCGTGCATGACTGCGAGACCGGCGGGAGAGACCGAGTGAGTGGCGAGAACACTTGTAGGACTGGAAATGTTATATGGCGATTTCATGGCATTTAAAAGTCTCGCTACGGGTGCGGCGGCGAAGGCTGTGCCTAGACGGATACCGGCTAGACCAAAGGCTTTGGATTGGGTTTGGAGGACCACTAGATTGGGCCATTCGAGGACCCATTCTGCTAGGGAGGCGTCGGCCCCGGCGAAGTCGATGTACGCTTCGTCTAGGACGACGATGCCGTTCCAGGTTGGGTGTTCGAGGATTTTGCGCACGTCTTCTTTGGAAAGAAGCGTGCCTGTGGGGTTTCCTGGCGAGCAGAGGTACGCGACCTTGATGTTCTCTTCAGTAGAGAGGGTATTTAGGATTGCTGGTACGTCGAGGTCAAAATTTGGCGCGGGACGAAGAGGAACTTTCACAATCCCCACGTCATTTACTTGCGCCGAGACGCTGTACATTCCGTATGTAGGCGGACATGTCAGAATGCGGTCCTTTCCAGGGACGCAAAAGCAGCGCAGAATATTATCAATGGCCTCGTCGCTTCCGACGCCGACAAAGAGGTTCTCGGCGGTCAAGGTCTTGGGGGTGTGGGCGTGGGTATTGCGCAGTTTGCAGATGAGTTCTTTAAGGGGTTGCTGGTGGGGATCGGGGTAGCGGTTTAGACCTTGGAGGTCGCGGGCGCGGAGTACGGTTTCGGGGGATTCGGTGGCTGAGATAGAGAAGATTGCTTCGGGGGCTAGGGACGGGCCTACTGCGTTTTCGTTGGCGTCGAGGAGGATGTTTGTGCCGTCGTCTTTGTAGTCACTTTTGGTAGGGATTTGTTAGATGAGGAGAGGTATGGGAGGTATGAGGAAGGGGAAGGGGGAAGGGAGATCGGGGGAGGTGTACTCTCTGGCGCAGCGGTACGGCTCGAGGGCTAGGATGTTGGGCCGCGCGCATGTTTCGAGGTTGAAGGGCGACATGATCGCGGAGTTTGTCTTCGTATCGTTGGGTGGGAGAGGGAAAGGGACGGGGTTGATTTCGGGGCAATATCGGGATTCGGGATGTGTGGACAAGGCACGAGACACTGGATTCTCTTGTTTGGATTTTTCGAGTTCAAGCTGATTTATAAAGAAGATCCTTTTGGCGATATGACCCCAACGAAATGACTCTTCCAAAAAGATTCGTCTTTTTTGACTCACTCCCGAAATCCTCAATTGAACCCCGCCAAAAAATTAGCTATCGGATTTGTGGTGGGGTTTGTGGTGGGGGAGGCTTCGGTAATCGGGTACCCGGATAGATGCATGAGAAATTAGAAATTCCAGCCCGCCCTCCCTCTTGAAGAATCTCTGTCTCCACTTAAAGCTAATCTGAGGAAGGTGTAGGCGTTCTCCTCGGACGATAATCCCCAGTGCTCCTCCGTCAGAGGAAACTGCTCCCTTCGAGATCGTCAGCACTACTAGGGCCGAGCTGGGGGATGGCGGAAACCAGAAGGAATGGGGCGCGCGCCGAGGTGGTATGCTGAGGATGCGAGGAAGTAACGACCGGGAATGGGAATCCACCATGATAGAACACGGTAACTATCGTTCAGAGTTGGAAGGGGGGGTTATTTTCTATTTGTACAACAGCCATATAGATTTTGTGGCTATGTACAAGTCTTGTCGCTCGTTCAAGCATACCCCCTGGGTTGTAGACTCTGACGGAATGTTGCTGCACCCGAAATTTCAACCCAGTTGGTCAACATCCCCTCGTCCCTCTCTGGAATGACACCAAAGGCTCGTCATTTCGTCGAGAAATCCTTGCCGCCCTTAATACTCTTTGCTGGGTTGCCGTCGACATCTTGAGACTCGGATACTCGTCTTCAGGCTGGTCATCTGTGCCGCCTCGTCCCTTGGCTCCCTTAACCCAGTAGTGGTGTTTGTATCCGTGGATAAGGGCTCGACCATGTGGGATGAAGCCATAATCGCTATCAATGAATGTAAAGCCATTTTGCATAGAAACCCTCTTGGAAGGTGGTGTGTTGGGAAGTTCTGGGATACGCTTACGTATTCGAGCAATGACCATACCGGATACTCTTGTGATGGCCATGCTCGGATGCTGAGGCCTGAGATTGGTCGACAGGGGTATGTTGAACTCTGTGCATCTGGATAGCACCCAAATCAAAAAGACTCAAGAGACGAAAAACTGACACCGACACGCATCTTAGTGTATTTTTGGGCCAACTCGGGAATCGGGGTCGTCACACACCCAGACTTCTGGGCAACGCTTCACAGCTCGAACCGCACAATAATCCGCGATGAAAGCCAACCAATCTACCCAAGTCCCCAAACGTTTTCAAAAGGCTGGCTTGAAACCAACTATGTCTCCCCGAGTAAGGGGAAATTTGCCTCGGAGGTTGCCGCTTCCCTCTCTTGGCAGGACATTGCGCTCGGTGATGGAGAAGAGGATAGACCGTTAAGCCAATTTAGGGATTGAAGTGGAACAAAGAGACGGCTGTATATTGCATCCGGAGATGTCGCAATGATTGAATACGGGGTATAGCATTCATACTTGTACAAGTAGTGTTCTTGCTAGATCCATCATCACTTGTCAGTGCATTGAGGTGGGGGGTCTGGCACCAGCCCAACTAGGCCAACTTCCTACCCTAACCCCGAATCTGATACCGAACGGGGATGGGCCACTTACTCCTACAACCAGTCTTAAGCATGCACTGACTTTGCATACCGAGTATGCAGATGAAGAAGCTTTACCACTCCCGCTGTGCAGAACAGGCACGCCTTGCCCTTGCACTGCGGGTTTCTTCCAGGTATACGTGTAGGTAGAGCAATTCATGTTGAAAATCTACACGTACGTTTCAACCCAACCAAGACAACGGAAGTTTTCATGTTCATGATAGACAAAAAGATAAGGTAACTTTTAGTACAAACTGTAAATCTCCAAGATTCGCCCCCACGCCCACACCCACGCCAAAAATCCTCCCAAACGGCGTTCTTATCTCCGCTAAACTACCTCTTTGAGTTGAAGGGGAAGATAAACAGTCAGCTCTAAGTGGTGCAAAACGAAAGGAGATCTTCAAGAAGCGGACAAGTTTGGGCTAGAACTCTTCAATCCTACTCTTTACAAAACTGTCCGTAGCCAAACTAGACCCCGAGAATTTATGACCTTCCCGATTGATCCCTGCCACCGACGGGATGACGGATGACGGATGACGTGGGACTTTTGACTTTTAGACTATGCCATGTGCATTATCGCAACTTGGCTATTGGTTGGATTACCAGCATGTTTCTGGAGACGGCTGTGATATACTACTCCGTACGGAGTACGCAGTACGCTTATGTGCCCCCCCTGCAATGGAGGAGTCTCGAGCCTCTGCCGATTCATTGAACTGCAGATTCTCAATGTGGTATGTGCAGTCTACGTGTAAAAGGAATCCTATCCGATGAAGAGGGGTCTTGAACGATGAGGGCTATTTATGATTCACCCGTATAAAACCCATAGAAACCTCCATCCTCAACTTCCCGCTCCAGTCAATCATCCCCATCCCACAAGCTCATCTACCCAAAGATAATCCTCCCCATCTTCAAGATGAAGTTTTTCGCAGCCGCCCTCCTTCCTTTCCTTGCCTTTGTAAGAGGCGCCCCAGCGGACCTTGAATCCCGCGCTGCGGCAACCTGCGGAACCACTTACTACTCCGCCGCTGCCGTGAACGCCGCTTCCGTCGCCGCGTGCAATTACTACCGCGACGGCGACAAAGCTGGTTCGTCTAGTTACCCTCATCAGTACAACAACCTCGAGGGATTTTACTTTTTGGGACTTTCGGGTCCGTTCCAGGAGTTTCCCATTCTTTCTTCTGGGGCCATTTACTCTGGTGGTATGATTTTTTCTTTTCTTTTTTCTTTTCTTTCTCTTTGTTTCTGGCCTCGTTTTAACTCACTTCTTTTATCTGGGACGCGATTATAGGCTCGCCTGGTCCTGATCGTGTTATCATTACGACTTCGTGCCGCCAGGCTGGTACTATCACGCACACTGGTGCCAGTGGTAACAACTTTGTTGCCTGCCAAGGTACCTCGTAAGGGGTGTTATGAATTTTATGAATTTTTTTTTCGGAATTAATTTGACTCTCGTCTTCTCTGATGACCTTGAATTTTCCCCTACCGGGAAGGGGTGGTTGATTGGATACCAGCATGGCTTTGTCTCTTTATCTTGTTCGTTTTGGGCACCTGTAAGCAAGTGCAGCGTGGATAAACATGGAGAATTACAAGCGAGAGCTCCGACTATACAGCTCAAAACAAGTTATAATCTTCCTTGAAATTTGGATAGCATCATGCTTGCTCCCCCAATCTCCTAGTAATCCACCGAAGCTCTGGGATAGCTAACACGTTACAAAATAGGCCAGGCCGCTGGTTTGTATTCATCCACTTAGGTGTTGTCGTTAGGTGCCCTGTTACGTGTAGCTTCCCCTCGCCCCTGACTTGAACATCCGTCTTCCCAAGTCAATCGCCAGAGGGCGCTTGGGTCGACCGAATAAGATTTGCCGACTCTCTCCGTCGGTCAGCAAAGGGTTTTATCTTTCCCAATGGAACCAATACAGACGTGCTTCCGGGACGACTTGCATTTGCTAGCCGCTACGGCAGTCTACATAGCTGCTGTCCTTACAGTACTACTCCTTCCCACAAATGAAGAAGAGAGCCACGGAAGTCATCAAGGCAGGATCAGAACCGGGCACAACTACAATAACCCACGCTCCTGATTGCACTATTTCCTGTATTGAAACTGTTGTTGTGACGGAGACAGTTCCTCCCGGGTCCTTCGCTTACACACGTGGAAACACTCTCTACCGAACCCGGGCGACAACAACGGCATGGGTTCCGGCTTTGTCATCGTCCGTCGTGAGGCTCAGTCGGATGACGAGGCCTTCTAACTACACGGACTTTCGACGATAGCAAGGCAGCTGAGTTGAAGGGGCTTGTTTCGAACAACCCTACTTCGAAAGTTGCCCCGCTCAAGGATAGTCCCACGCTTTCACTCACCACTCATAATATTCTCCCCATTCACGCGCCCTCTTACACCCTCAGATGCATACTCCACCGGCTTGGCCACTTCCCAAGCCCAAGGGCTAGGGACTGAATAAGCCGGGCCATCCCGTCCAAGATTCGTTCCTCAATATAGTTCCGCTCCCGCGGGTTAATAGGGTGTGTGATATGGTGAGGCAATATGCAAACGAGAGACTCTTGATTTTATCCGGAGAGAATTTGCGCTGCGAGCGACATCGAAAGGTTAGTGTTGCATCAACATCAACACGAAGGCCCATTTAACCCCACCCCTGTCTTGTTGCCAAACCCGAAATAGACTTCGGCCTTTGTACATCCGTTGGAAACGGCCCCGAACAGCATAACCTGGGTCGTCTCTCCCATTGCTGCTCATGCACCTTCGATTTAGGGCGGGCGGGGAAATTGGATGCCGGGGTTAATGTTGTAGTGATGGCCTCGCCGGAAACGGCCTGCTGTTGTCTGGTTTGAAGTAGAACGCGCGTGCGCAGTTTATAACACCATCATGCTCCTGCTCCTGCCGTCGTTCACCCATGGCTTCTTTTCCCTGCGTACTCACTGTAATGTCCAATTGATCCGTGGCTTCCATCTCAGCCCTTGTGTTGTATGCTCAGAAAAGAAGTATTAGCGATTGGAAAGTCTCATCTGGCAACTACAAACGCCTACCATGAAATCTATCTTCATTCTCGGTGGCATCGGGCGACTCGCGTCTGCCATCGCGTGCAGAGGTTCCTCATCGTTGGAGAACTTGGTCACCTTTGGAGACAGCTACACCGACGATGGGCGCCTTGGCTACTTCATCAACAACCAAAGTCCCCCACCAGCAGGAGAGGTCATTCCTGGGAGCAGTAACACTGCGACTGGTGGGTATACCTGGGGTCGAATGGTCTCCCAGAAGACAGGCGCTGCCTACGTCAACTACGCCGTGAGCGGTGCCACCTGTTCCAACGAGATCATTTCGCGCTATTTCGCGGCCATAGACGCCCCCTTTCCCGATGTCTTGGGCTATCAGATTCCCGCCTACAAGGCTGATACTGCATTCAAAGAGGTATTCGCAAACCGCAAACCAGAAAACACTGTCTATGCCCTTTGGATTGGTACAAACGATCTCGGGTACGGAGCCTTCCTCACCGAGGACCAAATCCCCGGCACGACTATTTCGAGCTTTGTAGACTGCGTGTGGGATGTGTTCGATGGGATATACGAGACGGGCGGTCGACAATTCGTGCTACTGAATACGGTTCCCCTGGAACAAGCGCCCCTCTACAACGTCCCAGAGCTTGGGGGCACGCTGGACAGCCAGTTCTGGAAAAACAAAACCGACTATGACATGGCCGAGTACAAGAAAAGGACACGGCAGTACTCAACCAGCGTCAATACCATGTTCAACTATGGCGTCGGCTTCCAGCTATTAATCGAGAGCCGTTGGCCGGGGGCTATTTTCCACATATTCGACGTGCACAGCCTTTTGGAAGATATAATAGAGAGCCCCGCCAAGTATTTGGATGCGCCTTACAACGTGACAGGATATTATCGCCACTGCGAGGCTACCGATAATACCAAATGTGTTGATTCGACGGATCCTAAATCTGGCTTCCTTTGGTGAGTGTTGTGCACCTATCTTTGCGTCTTACCAACTCTATGCTAATGAGACTGTAGGTATGACGAGCTTCATCCATCGGAACGCGCCGAAGAGATTGTTGCTGAAGAATTCATCCGCCTGGTTGATGGTCAATCTAAATATGGAAGGACTTTTACAGCCTGCGGAGTGAAGGCAGAAGAATGCTGGGGGAGATGCCATTCGAGTACAAAAAATGCTTAAAAAAATGGTCAAATAATCTCTCAGCACTTTGAAGTTGTAATCTGGGATGTGGTAAAGATAGCGATGAGACTCTAGACTGCTCTTAATTCAAACCTAACAACTCTTCAAGCTCATGATGAAGATGCTCTCGTGTTCAATGTTCAAAGCTCCTCGAGCTCCAAGGAAGCTGGTGGTGGTGCACAGCCACACCAACCCAATCTTTTCAGCCACATTCTGAAAACAGGATCAAAAGAATAAGGACAACCGACGCTAATGCGGAGGAGTACTATTAACTCCGTACTCCGTACTCCGTACAAAAATGCTTGCCAATGTGCTTTCGCCTCCCTACTCCAGTCCAGTTGCAGCCACACTTCCTTGTCTCCCAGATTTTTCTCTTCTAAGCGAGGCGCAACAACCCTGGAAATTTCTAAAGCTAAAGAGCGTCAAAAGTGCACAAACAAGCCCATCTCGTCGCGCGCGCTTCGAAACCACGATCCCTTACTAGTTGCTTCTCTCACTTTCCTTCTTAATTTTTCCTTGTTCCCAATTTTATATCTCTATCAATTCAAATAATAGAACCCTGGCATTCGAACAAGGCTACAACAGCCCCGGCCCATCCATACTCCGTGCTCCGCGTGTCGCATCTCGTTTCCTTTCCACCAACCACCCACCTCGCGAAAACCCTCCGTCTCGATCTGCCCCCTTAGACTTTGAATCTACGCGTATTGTGCCCTCCTATCTCCGCGCCGCACCCGACAAGCATACAGCCCCGGCCGCTGCGCATCAGCAGCCATGTATAACGCTGGCTATGGCGGTTTCCCCAATGTCCCCAACTTCAATGCTGCGGGCCAGCCCCACCCCCAGGGTCAGATGTCTCCTCAAGGCCAGATGCCACATCCCGGCCAGCCGCAGCAGCAGATGATGTTCAACCCGCAGCAGTTCGGCATGAACCCTCAAGCTATGGGCGTCGGCCATTTTGGTCCTGGTGGCCCAAATGCTGGCATGATGGGTGCGCCTGGCTCTGGCGCCATGATGGCTGGAGCAGGCGGTATGCCGCAAATGGCGGCCAATGGACAGAGTACGTATCCGTCATCCTCTGTATTCCCCAAGCTATCACAGACGTTCAATCGACCACCCCCGACACCTTTATCGCGACCCGTATCCATCTAAGACGGCACTGATGTTAACTGCGAGCGAGAACAACATTTCGTGTGACTAGTTGTAATGTAGCTAACATCGATCATCGATCAAGTGGCAGGATATCCAGGACAATTTGCGAATGTCCCTTATAACGCCGGTGTTGCTGGTCCTGGACATCAACAATTCAACCCGAACTTTATGGTTGGCCAAGGAATGACTGGATTTCCGATGAATGCGGGTGCCATGACTCCCCAACAACAACAGATGATGCAGAGAATGGCGCAACAGCAACAGCAACAGCAACAGCAACAGAACAACCAGGGCATGAACCAGGGAATGGCAGGGCAAGGAACACCTCAACGCCCTGTCAGCGCCACACCTAGGACGCCGACCCCGAGTATGCCTTCCCAACAGCCGCAGCAACCTCAGCAGCCTCATCAACCAACTCCTCCTCACCAACAACCCGGCCAGCAGACCCCCCAGCCTCACCATCAGCAACACCCGAACCAGCAGCAACCCCAGCACCAGCACCAGCACCAGCAACAACCTCAGCAGCAACAGTCCCAGGGCCAAGGCCAACAGCAAGGCCAGCAAGTCCATACCCCGCAACTACAGCAGCAGCAGCATCCTCAACACCAGCAGCCGGTACTTCAGTCACAACATCACCAAATGCAGCAACCGCAACAGCAACAACATCCCCAGCAACGCCAAATGGGGTCACAGCCGAGTCAGCAACAACAGCCGAACCAGCAGCAACAACATCTGCAGCAGAACCAACCGGGGAAATCCCATCTGCAGCAGACGCAGCCCCAACAACCCCACAGCTTTGCTGTCCCGCACTCCCAGGCTCCTCAGGCGCAAACCCCGACAGCCCAGCACCCAGGCGCAGTGGTCACAACACCACAGACTCCCACCTTTCCAACCAATCCAGGGGTTTCAGCAAACGGTGCTAATTCAGTATCGACCCCTTTGAGCCCAGGAACGCAGGCTTTGGACAAGGAACGTTTTGAACTGCTTCTTGAGATTAACCAAGAGTTACTCTTCGAATTGGTTCAACTCCAATACTTGATGCAAGAACTCCAGAAAGAACAGGCAGGGACCAGCCCCTCGGAACTCTCCCCCCAAGAGCGCAAGCAGGAAGAGCAAAAGGCACAGGTCGATTACAATCAGTACGTATTAGTATTACCCGGGCCAGAACCTCACCGAATGTTGATGGAACGCCGCCGGCTGACATATAATCAACTTGTTTCTTTAGTTGCCTTCGACGGTTGAATTCCAATCTTCAGTACCTTGCCGTTCTGGTAGATGGCAAGCGATCCCGTGCACCGTGCCCGACATATCTAAGTCACCCGCCCCTTAACCTAACTCTGAAGGCCCGTCTCCAGCCCGAACACGCCGGCGAGGTCAAGTTGGATGTCATGACAGACCGCGAGGACAGAGACCGAGGCATCCAAGAGCTATACAAGAAACTCCAAGCTCTCTTCCCTGGCATCGATCCCACAAAGGAGCCAACCTTTCAGGCTCACCCGAACCCACGCTCAACAGCACCAGGCCAGCAAGGCCCTTTACATCCTCAACACGGACAGCGGCCCAGTATGGGCCAACAAGGCAGTCCTGCGATGGGTGGTCAAAAATCGCTTCAAATGGGAACGGCACCTTCCCCTATGGGCAATTCTAACATGGTAGGGCAGGGGATGCCAGGCCAAGGCATGCAGGGCCAAGGAATGCAAGGTATGCTGGGCATGTCAGGCCAAGCAATGGGCAGTCAATCGATGGGCGGCCAAGGCATGCCAGGTCAGGGCATGGGCCAAGGCATTCCTGGACAGGGCATGGTGATGGGCGGCCAGCAAATGCCAAACCACATGGCAGGTCAACAAATGCAAGGACAGCAGATGCAGAGCCAGCAAATGCAAGGACAATTGCAGAACCACCAAATGCAAGGTCAACCGATGCAAGGCCAGCCTATGATTGGCCAAGGCATGAATGCTTCCGGCATGGTTGGCCAAGGCATGATCAATCCAGTGATGATGATGAATCAACAGATACCGTTCTAGGAGGACGAGTTTGATGATCTGTTTTGATGAATTGTTAAGCTGGCATGGGCGGTATGTCTGTATTTTTGGTATTTTGCTATTCTTGCAACTATCTTAGCGAAGGGGGTGTTTTAGGGATCAGCTACTTTTCTTTGTATTGCCTTTACTACTGTTGTCACTTTATAGTTCTTTCTTGAGGCTTGAGGCTTGAGGCTTGAGGCTTGAGGCTTGTGGCCCTGTGTATTTCCAGGCGGGGGATGAAAAATATGTCTTCACTTTTGGTATGGTTGTTTCTCGCTCAGCCTTTTAGCAAAAGATGTCTGTTTTTCTTCAACTTTCTTTGCCCCCGCCAATTGACTCCGTAAGGCCGTGGATTCTGAACGTAAATACCTTCAGTGCCTTTCCTCTACTTCACCTTGAGCCTTTGGGAGGCTCAACAGCTTCTCAATTAGGAGATTCCCAAGCAAGCCAAATAAAGAACGTCACTCGTCAGAAAGAAGGAAGTGGTAAACGGGACCGGAAAACACCTTCGTTCCTCGATGCTGCTTAAGAAACGTTAAGGGACATGAGCTCTGAAAGCTAAGAATTTTGTTCCCATCGTCTATGGAGTAGAAGCCCATATTTCCTTCCAGAAGCCGAGCATCCCACAACGAGATAATATGCAAGCCAGACGATCGGTTGTACTGTAGCCCAACAAGCGGACACGAGCCTTTTAGTGGCTGCTGCCCTTGCGGACCACATTGACAGCACGACTCTCTGTGAATTCTGGTGTGGCTTGTGGCAATATACCGAGTCTTCAAGTACTTATGTCTACAGGCTACCATTGGCCAGGCCAGGCCCATTTGTGATCACCGTGAAAATGTTTCTTCAAATGGTTGAAAAGGCTTTTGGACCAACCGACAAGAGCAAAGGCAAGAAGCTCCAGAATTCGTGGGCAGATGCTAGCTTTATAACCAGGGGTAAAACAATTAGGCATTCTTACAAGTACTCCGTAGACTCGTCAAAAGCTTGGTTGGAATTTTAAGAAAACAACGGCCTGCTTTAACTTTATGTGGATGGATTAAACTTTAAAAAATCTGAAGCATTGTCTATTGGATAATATTGTGAACTTGTCTTGTTGTCTTACATAAAAATAGTGCAAGTACAAGTATGGATATTCAGGGGATCAATAAGACTGGTTTAACCGCCGCCCAAGGCGAAATCTGGTTCGGATCGAAAATCCGATGCAACGGAAGCAATTTGAAGGGACCTGAATATTTCTCAAGAAATAAAGTCCCTTTTTCCAATATCTGGGCCAGCTGGCCAAGAGAAGGCTCTGCTTTGACTATTACTCCTTATTCCTTGGAAAATGCCTTTTACAGAACAGGGGCATCGTGTGCCTATGCTATGGAGCACTGTACGGAGTATCTGAAAATGCTCCCCAACTCCACAGGCCAGAGGCCAGATGCGAGAGGGACTTGGATACACGCACACCATAGGGAGTTGGACCCCTGAAAATGGCCCTATTGGTTTCTGGTCCAAGCTAGAACGCCGGACGAAAGTTTTCTTTCCCTCAAGATAATACGGAGCAGTCGGAAGAAGAAACAGAAGAAGAAACGAGCAAGTAGTTTATTACTTCTCCTTCTTCGTTTTCCCCTTCCTTGGTGTGGTGGAGTTCACTGTCTAAATTGGGAACACGAAAACAGGGGCTCGCCCCTTAGTCAGGAACAACGCTGCAGGCCTATCACCAGTCAGGCTTAGCGCTGTCCTGCAAACGGACAGTTGGTGGACAGTTGGTCCAGTTGGACGCTTATTGGGCCCCGCAGCATTTCAGAATGGGCGCTGGTGGCTCCTTTCCCCCCTAGCGGAGGAGGGTACGGAGTATTAGTGTACATAATAGTAGGGTAATATTGAGGGCCAGGCCATAAGGCTAGTGGGGTTCTTGCAATGTCGTTTGATTGCTTGATCGACTTTCTGTGGCCTCGTTGGACTCATGGGGTTTACTATTGTTCATTTACTATTTTCCCCTTTTCCCCTGAATGACTGACCGTTGTGCTCAATTTGCTGCATTCATTCTGAGCTGCGAATCCTGCATCTTCGAGGGAAAGCATGTGGTTTTTGTTCAGGGGTCTATTGGGTGAATAAAACCCCCACCACCAATCGACTCGAGTGTACGGATGCAGAGTACTCCGTGCTTTGTATTGACTACGGGATACTGCTCCATTCATCTTGCTTTTGCCATCCTTCGTAAATAATACTCGGTAGACGCCCAACTTCCATTGTAACCCTGGCCTCTCCGTTACGGATCTCAACACGCCCACTTGGACTCGCCCCCCTCAAATTCCTCGCTTCAATACGGAGTATACATATAAACATCACTGGACCAAATGCCCTGGAGCTATTACGGAGTCCTGACATAAACCCACCTCCGCCCATTTACCAGGTGAGATCGAACTCTCGATTCCTTACCGATGCGAGGGTCAACCCGAAATTAACCTCAATTGCTAGCTTTTCCAGCAATCCTGCTTCATCTCATCTTGGCCACCCCCCTTTTCTCTCCCAAACTCGCCATTCTCTCGTTCCGTGCATCGCTTTGTGTCTGCCCCTCCCGGAACATCGTCCATTTTACCCTTAATCCACTACATCTACAGTTAGAGATCAACCCACAGCAAATAAGGTCACAACCAGCCGTCCACACCCCTGTCCTGTCTGCAAATCATCTGCCGTTTCAGTCACTGTCACGCTCGAGAGTCAATACCAGCACTTCGCTAAACCATCTTGCCCTTTTATCGTTCGACTTCGACTTGACCGCGTCTCTTGTCACACGAGCTTTGTCCCCTCTTCAGCACTGGGGGATTTCCAGTCTAAACTGCATCTTGAGGTCCGGGCTTGTTCGTATTTCTCGCTTCAAAATAGGTTAGTCTTCGCTCGGTCGGTAGACGTGGTCGGCCGACCTGTTTTTCCATTTGCCATAGGCCGGAGATGCTGTGTGCTTTGCCTGAACCACGCCATTGGCAGCTAGACCTCATTACCTCTTGAATCAGGCCGACGGAGATCCTTTGATTGTCTCTTGAAGTTAACACTGTTCAGTCGACGCCTTTTAGCAGTGTCCGCATTGGCCAAGAAAGCGAGCCCTTAACGGGTCGGATCCTTCGACAAAGGAGCTAGTTTGTGTCTCATATCGATATCACACAAATCCGAATTGGTCGCCGAACACTACCAACGCATCGCTTGCTCCTCTACGACTTGTGCAATACGATATCCGTTTGTCCTCGAAACCGACTCGAAGACCTCGACCCTATCTTTACTCAGCTCGAATGTATTCCTAACGCGCCCTGTCCGATCGTTCTGCATGTCGACGAGCTTCCCTTCGACACCCCCCGCCGCTTGTTCTTTAGGGGTCCGAAACCACACACCGGCCGTCTTTGTTTGATAGAAACATTGACCTTGCCTCTTGCAGGCTATCCGATTCGGCATGGAACCGGATCGGGTACGTCGACAGTCGTCAGACGTTGACGACGCCACCACAAACTCGACACCCGCTATGTCGACTTTCACTCTCCCTGCAACCCCCTCAAGCCCCTCGACACCCTCGACACCCTCAACACCATCTACCACAATCTTAGAAAGCCCACCAGAAAAGCACGAGAGTTCAAGACCCGGGCCGGCACCGACAATAGCTCATGATTCGTTGGTTACTGTCCGGCTGTCCGAACCACTAACCGAACCACGGCCTCTCACGATAGAGACAAATGCTTCTACACCCCCTCGCTTTACCTCTTCTTCCCTACGCAGTGAAATTACGCTGGATTCGCCAGTGGGCCAGCCTGTCCAACTAATACACCCCGAAACACCTACCAATCCCTCTTTTAACAGCAACGATGGCCCCGAGACCCTGGTGGCTGCGACACCACCGAGGAGCTTGCAAGATGAGCTCAGTGAACCAGGCGAGGAACAGCCTGCACCCATCCCACCCGCGGGACGAGTTTCTCCTGCGGGTTCGGAAGAGTCGGTGGACTGGAACCAGCTACAAAAAACCGAGGAGGAGCAAACCAAAGACTCGGATACAGATGCTGTATGGATTACGTGCTGTGCTTAGCCAACAAAGAGATGTCCTCTAGGCGGCTTTTACAAACAGAAATGCTGACCAAACTAACTTGGATAGTCAACTACTTTATTACTGGCACGTCTGGAGCAGGAAAATGCGAAGCTCTCAACGAACCCCAAGACTGTTCGAAGCCCATCCCTCGACCAGACGCCGACGAGAAAGCCCCGACCGCCCTCGATGGCCCAGCTTCGCGAGATGGTGACGCGACCGACCCCCCAGGTGCTACGCTACTCGATGCTGCCTCCGCCACCCATGACCGATCTTGAGTTCTACGCGGCCCTCGTCAAAGATTATCAACAGACGGCAGCCCGTCTCCCAACACTCCTTTCGAATAAGATACGGAAAGGCATCCCGCCGCCGCTGCGCGGTGTCGTCTGGCAGAGTATATCGGGGGCCCAAGATATGCAGCTGGGCGACCTGTACGAGACGCTCTCGGGCCAGTCGAGTCCTTACGAACCCATTATTGGCAAGGACCTCGGCCGCAGCTTTCCTGGTGTCGACATGTTCCGCGATCCAGAAGGGGAGGGCCAGAGAAAACTTGGACGGGTGCTCAAATGCTTTAGCCTCTACGACACCGAAATTGGTTATTGTCAGGGCCTCGCCTTGTTAGTTGGGCCGTTACTGATGCACATGCCAGACAAGGCGGCCTTTTGTGTGCTTGTTCGGTGAGTGGCATTCTTCTAACTTGGTTCTTCTTTTGTCCCAAGGTTGCGTTTTGCTTTTTTTTTTTTTTTCTTTTCTTTTTTTCCCTTCCCGCTCCCCCTTTTCGGAAGTGTGCTGCATATTGGCTCCTGCAGGCGGTTACGTGCAGCATTCCTAGACATTCATCTGAACTTTTCAATCTTGACCTCCTCCGCACTGGATTGGATGAGCTGGACAGAAACATCTAGTACCCCTTCCCTTCTGATTGGCTTCATTCTGGGCCTACCCATTGGACTTGACTCCTCTGGCCTGGGTTTCATTTTACGGAGTCATTGAGTGACAAAGGCCATTTGGAGAAGATTTTCAGAAACACAATCCTTTTCCAATTCTCGAACCATTTCAACGCGACTCAACCCCACTTGAGAAGCAAGATCCCAAAACAAACCCTGTCGCAACAAGGTTGCCCACAGAAATGAGACGTTGTTTGATGCCAATTCAAATAGAGTGAGGACGGTTTCTTGCTGACATAACGGCCCATTGCAGGCTCATGGAACACTATGATTTGCGTAGCTGCTTCTTACCAGACCTCGCCGGTCTCCATGTGCGGATCTACCAGTTTCGGGAGCTTCTGCGGCCGTGCGCCCCTGCCGTGGCGGCCCACCTCGACGATCTGCAGGTTGATCCAGCATATGTTTCACAGTGGTTCCTCAGCTTCTTTGCCGTGACATGCCCCCTACCCATGTTGTTTCGCATCTACGATGTGATCTTCGCCGAAGGTGCTTCGGAGACCATTATGCGCGTGGCACTGTCTCTGATGCGCAAGAACGAGGCGAGGATCCTGGCCTGTAACGAGTTGGGCGAGGCTATGCAGCTTCTTCTTTCGCGCAGCCTCTGGGATTGCTACCATTACAACGCAGACGAATTCGTCGACAGCTTCATGAGCCTTTCAGGAACCGTCACGAGAGAAAAGCTGGTCCAACTCGAGCAAGAGTACAAACAACAGCAGACCAAGACCACGAACAGTGCAAATGCCCCCAGCCCGCCCGACGGCGTTGCCGCTACAGCCTCCCGATTCCTCGGGCGCCTCTGGGCCGCATCCAACCCCAACGCGACCCCATCCATTCAGCACGCACAACAACCCGCGACCGCCGCCTCTTCCCAATCCCCTCCTTCCGCATCACCCCGTCCCAACAACTTGAGCCCGGGGCTCACCGCCCCATCACCGCCTCTAAGCATGCTACGGCGGAGCATATCGAAACAGAGCCTCGCGTCCACGCTCAACTCGATGGGCGCGAGTTCAGCAAGTATCGCCAGCTCCACCTCGACGGACGCGACTAGCCTCTCGCGCGACTCATCGGGCGCGGAAGGTACCTCCTTTTCGCGCGAGTCTACCCCTGTTGTCCGAGAGCCCAGCCAAGGCCGCAGTGCTAAGTTCCAATCGAGCCGATCCGCCGAAGACAAGCATCTCCATGGCCAGATTGAAGACCTCTTGACCGCACTTAGCGAGCTCCAACAGAACCAAGCGCTTCTTGCCGACGACCTTAAGCGGGAACGTGACGAGCGAGAAGAGGACCGTCAGGCCGTTCAGAAGCTCCTTGACGGTCTGCGACGACGAGCGGAGGCTGCCGCCACAGAAGCGCTCGACAGCGATCCCGACACCTCTTCGCCATCACAAAACGTCGAAACCGCTCAAGAAGAGCCGGCGGTAGCACCAAAGACTGGCGGCGTTACATTCATATACGATGGAGGGACAAAACCGCCCTCGACAACACCAACACCAGCTCCAACAAGTAATCGAGAGGTGACCGGATCCAGTTTGCCGCAATCCGATGCACCTAGCGAAAATGATCTTTCTAGCCTTCTTGAGGCAGTTGAGCAGAGGTTCGGTGTGCAGGGAGACTCCCGGCCCCCACCGGCCGTCTTACCATCCAAGACAGAGCTCCAAGAGGAGCTTGATCGGGCGAGAGAACAGGTCATAAACGCCACATCGCAGGCACAAGAGTACGGCCGCAAGATTCACGAGCTCGAACAAGAGACGACGATGCTCAAGGACCAACTTCGCGAAAACCACCTGCGTGTGCGTAACTTGCACCAGGATAAGCAGCGACTTGAGAAGCAGGTTCACGACCTCCGCGCGCGAGCTTCGGCAGCACCGAGCGAATCCGGCACTGGTCTGGGGCTTACGAATGCGGACCACAACCCAAGAGCATCCATCTATGGTGGTGGTGGCAACACTGGGAACGGAGGTAATAGCGGCCTTCGCGAATTCAAGCTGGGGCGCACATGGACATCATCGTCTTCGCCGCCTGGTACAACGAGCAAAAGAACGTCAGTATTCCAACCGGCCAACGATGCTGCGGCACATGGTGCTCAATCTGCAGAAGTGGATGCACTGCTTGTGCAGCTCGCACAAGCCAAGACCGCCGAAGCCATTGCCAAACAGGAGTCGGAGGAAGCACGACAAAAGCTAGATTCATTCCGCAAAGCATATGGCATCGCGCCTGGCGAGAGCCCGGCCGCGCACGGCGCATCACAGGTGGCAGCTTCTGCATCACAGGCCGCGGGTGCCGCAGCCACGGCCGCTATGGGCGTGTTCGGCAGGCTTACCAACAGCACAGCACAAAATACAACGACGGCTACTGCAGCTGGTGGAGGTACTCCTGCCAACTCTTCTAGCAATGGAGGGGGTGGGTTCTGGGGCTGGAGGAGATAGAAGTCTTCTTTTCTTTTCATGTCACTTTATAACATTAGATTGTGTCGCGTGGAGTTTTGGGGGTTTTTTGTTTTTTGTTTTTTTTTTTCACTCTTCTCTCGATCGATGGATCGATCAAATCGCCTTGTGGCGCCCACGGGTGATAAAACGAAACACGAATGTTCCATTTGCATAGTGGCTTTTTAACATAGTACCCCCCTTTTGGCTATTCCGCATTCAATTGACGCCATGTAAACGCGCCCTTGACTTTTGATTTTACTGATGACATGTTTCTGGGCCTTGTCAGAGCGGGATAACACCTTATTTCTGACCCGGTGACGGGCCGTGATAAAAATGGGGATGGACATGCGTCACGGCTTGGCTTGGGATGTATCTGTAGGATTCCCATGTGATTTTAACACGTCTACTCCGTACACGTCTTTTGTCCCAAGCATGACGATGAACCGCAACGAGTCTGTCAGTCTTTTTTTTTTTCTTGGCTGATTCAGAATGAGAGGTCATCAAGACATTCTCGACAACGAAATGTGTTCCGTGACGTAAGCTCGGAATGCTCTGGATTGGAATGCCATGCATTACTTCGTATGACCGACCAGGCAGCTATCTTCCCCACTCGCCGTCCTTTGTTCGAGTCGGTTTGCAGAGAGGTTAAAGTAGTTTAGTTAGTGGTCTCGTGACCTTTCTTGCTGGTCTGATTCTTTCTATCAGGCTGGGCCAGCCACCGGGAAAATAATGCCATATTCTACTCTATTTCTACTCTATTTATTATTGAAAATTACGTGTAGAGGGGAAAAGCTTTTAATTCGGTCATTTCTTTTTCTTTCATTTCTTTTCTTCAAGTCCTAAACTATTCTGTGGATGGTTTTTTTTTTCTTCTTGTTGGCTGAGGGCTGAATGAAGCTCCAGCTGGATTTGTCAAGCTTGCGCTAGTGCGACTTTTCTAGGCTATGTAGTTTGTAGTGGTACATTTTTCGAGCTTCTCATCTCGTCATGAGGTACGACTGTTTGGATAGCTTGACGAGTCCTCTACTTGAAAGTTGTAACTGGTTTGAAGAATGCGTTACTCTTTGGCAAGTGACGACAGAGTATGGAGTACGGAGTAAAAATGGAAGAATTTCCAGCTCGTTAGTGATGGTATTTGTATGCTGCGTACTCGGTAAACTTCTCAAAGGCTCTCTCCCCACCTTTGCATAATAGCTGGCGATTGATAGGGTGCTTTATTACCCATTACCGCTCGGTTGCTATGGCGCAGTCAGCTGTGTACTCCGTACGGTAGTTTACTTGGGTACTAAAAAAAACACACAAGTGCCTGTAAAAAAATTGGTAGGTCGATGCAGCACCATTTTTAGTGTCGAGATAGCGCTTTTCGATGGGGGAGGGGGGGGTTTCATGGATGCCGGATTTGTGGATTGGAAGTATCGGTACTTTGGATACAGACTAACTTGACTTGATAATAGCGCATGTCGACGGAAAAGTGTGCGTCATGCATTGATGTTTTTTGTAGCTTAGCTTCTCCTATTGAGCTTCGTGCTGAGCAGGTGTAGTAATTATGGTGTACGTATTACTCCGTACATGGTACAAGAGACTCCATCAAGGAGAATCAGAGAATCCCTGTCAGCTCTTGTACGTAGTAAACTGGTTTATTAATACTTGTATTCGGTATTAATGCTTCTATCATTATTTGGCCCCTCCTTCAAGAATCCCTTTTGCGTCTTCTACCCACTTCCACATGCCAAAATTTAAGATGACCCCCTTTTCTGTGCAAGGGTTGGAGAGTGGGAAAAGAGCCACAGGAGGGCAAAGTAAATAAACAGAATGAAGAGATTTGAATCTATTTGGAAAGCATAGACAGAGTTACTTGTACTGGGGAGTCTTGGGGTTTAGCATGTGTAGAGAGAGAGAGTACTGCAAGCGCATGAAGAACAAACGAGAATCCCTCGATTTTTTTGGTCTGTCCTACACGTAATAACCACAATACTCTCCTCTCTGTAGCAGCTCTTCTCGAACCCTATTTTGCCAAGTAGATGTACAAAGTACCCTGTACTCCGTACCCAGCAGGTGTTTTTGTCAGTCCCCTCAGGTCGCTAAGTCGTGTACGGAGTACTCCGTACTGCAGCCAGGAAAAAAAAAAAGCGGGTGGCACCTTGCTGTATCTTATGGAGTATTTTCCCTTCCTGATCTTCCCTTCTCCTTCCCCCTTATCGCTCTTGTTTTCCCTTTGCATCATATTTTTTCCCTGATTTCTCCTTTCCCCCCCTCTCATCATCATCACACATCACGCGATACTTCTCCCATCTCTTCTCTTTATTCCCTTCTGTACCGTCCAAGAAGCTAGGAATCGCATACAAACCTTCCCGACTCTCCTATCATTTCCTTCTACTTCCGAGTAAACACAAAACAGTCATCATCCGCAGCCATGGCCGACACGTCAGATCTCAACGGAGCCAGCGTCTTCCCCGATGCTCCTGTCGATGTTCCCAAGGTATCTGGTAGGGTGAGTACACTGCAACTTCTCATCGAATACGGCTTATCGAAACTCGTTGGAAAGTATCCGCAAGCTAATATAAACCGTTTGATAGTCTCACATGCTTTCCCTCTTTGCATTGCATACCGCATCTCCCTGCATGAGAACCTCTACCGATGAGCTTCTCGTGTCAAGACTGATATGACGTAGTCAGCATCGTCACACTCATACTAACATTTCGGTTTGCAGACTCGACTACAACAGCACTCGAGGATCTTTCGAGCCTCTCGCCGCCCAAGCCTGCCCCTCAGGTCGCCACCGAGGAGCCCGCAGTTCCCGTTACCATACCCGCTCCCAAGCCCGCCGTAACCGAACCCGCCGTAACCGAACCCGCCGTAACCAAGCCCGCCGTAACCAAGCCCGCCGTTGTCAAGCCGTCGTCGGCCCCAGTTTCTACCCAGCAGCCCTCGACAAACTACGAGTCGTACTTTTTCGATCTTATCTCGTGGAAAAATCCTAGTACGTCTCAGAACCCCCACGCCATACACAACAGAAACCCCCCCCCCGTGGTAAACAAATCTCTACAATCCTGAGATGGATGCTAACTAGTTTTCTGCAGCTGCTTCGGCCATTGCATACACCTCCATCGTTTCCTTCATTTTCGCGATTAGGTATCTCGATATCCTACGATGGGGCCTCAAGGTCACTTGGATGGTGCTCGGCACCACTGTTGCCGCCGAACTCGTTGGCCGTGGCGTGTTGGGCCAGGGCCTTGCCACCCAGCTTCGACCTCGCCGCTACTACGTTGTCCCTCGCGAGACTCTAGACCGGGCCATCGGTGATGTCCAGGAGCTGATCAACTTCTTTGTTATTGAAGCCCAGCGCATCATGTTCGCAGAGAACCTCGGCGCCTCGGTTGCTGTACGTCACTGTTCCCACAATATTCACTGGAAATACAGTGTAGCTAACTTGACCTCTTTTAGACCTGCATCGCTGCCTTCCTCTCGTACCACCTCGTCAAGATTATGCCTTACTGGGGCCTTGCCATCTTTGCAACCACACTGGCCTTTGCCCTGCCCCCGCTCTACACTTCGAATCAAGAGTTGATCGACAGCCAGATCAAGCAGGCTTCGGAAGCTGTCAACGCCCAGACCGCTCAGCTCCGCAGCGTCGCCAGCAAGCACACTGCCCAGGCCACCAGCATTACCAAGCAATACATGGGCGACTACACCGCCAAGGCCCAGCAGATGCTCCGAGGCAAGCCTGTTCAGTCGTCAGACTTCCCCGCGGCCCCTAAGGGCGAGTTCGCTGCTTCGACCGAGAAGCCCGTTGCTGCCGCCTTTTAAGGGCTTATGCAGTTACGGCAACCCTTGACGCCACATGAGACGATAATTTATGAAGGCTCTCGGCCGCCGCGAGCTAAGCGGCCTGTGAGCGATGTGTATGAGGTGGGAAGAGCAAACTTTCGAGACCTCAAACGAAAACCAGCCCGCGACTACGAAATTTGTAATGATGCTAGCGTCCCCTTGCTCTTTTTTTTTCTTTCGGTTTTTACTTGGTGCCAGGAGCGAGGGAATTAGAATGGGGCTTCTCCTTTTTTTCAGGTCTGGGAGGTCTCGGAAGGGCAAGGCAAACGGATGGGTGAGCAACTCTGTGTAATGGTTCCGTTTGTGTTCTGTGTGCTTTTTTCGCGTTTCTTAAAACCCGGGGCGGCGCTGATGCGTGAATGCATGCAGATGGACAGATGCTTTGGCGGATGGGATGTGTACCTAGTAAGATTCGGCCTGTGCTGCCAGCATGTTAACTATTTTCAATTGCTTATTTAATGAGGAAGCTTTGCTGTGTCTGGACGTGTCTGGGTAGCTTCTGCTGTCTTGTGGCTACATATTCGTACGGAGTATTGGTTTACTAGTCAACTATGAGGGGTGCGAAAGGAAAGTCAACGGGGGAGCTACAGCGCTTTTGAATCCACTCGCGGCTTGCTTCGCACCACGGTCTTCAAAGTTTCGCTCTCCAACATGCATTTCGTCATGCCTTTGCATGATGGCACGGTCTCTGGTTAGACGCCGTTTTTTGCCTTGACACCGACGAGTTTCTGTTCTGGGTTCTAGCGCCACAGCTGATGTTGCGAGGTTGGGCGACGGTTTGCTCTTGTCTATGGACAGACATCGCGGTGTGCTCGAGGCAACCATGGAACGACTCGAGTTTACGGCCGGTGGGGATACAACTTCGTCAATACTTGGCGAGTGCGGGATTGGATTCTTCAGCCTTTTACATGCGTTTTTGGCTTTGTACATGATGGCAAACGGTCGCTAGTTGGAACTATAATAAAATAGAAATGTGTACAAGTACCGAGATAGAACATTGCAATAATCTCCGAAGGGAATACAATACAAACAGCACATTGATATGGCGGCATTGCGCAAGTTGATGGAAGCAAATAAAACAAAGTGAAGAGAGAAGAAAAAACAAAACAAAAACATCATAACCCACCCACCCGCTCATTGCCCGATAAGACGCACACACCCAAGTCCATGAAAGAGAGCCAAACAAGAAACAAACTAGCAAGAACAGATGAAAAAAATCAGTCCGAGTCCGCCAAGTCGTACATATCCTCATCCTCATCGTTGTCATCCTCAAGATCGAGCGAGTCCGAATCGACATATATCGGCTTCTTGGCCTTGGATGCTGCTGCGGCGCGAGCCGGCCGTCCCCGTGCTGCTGGGCGCGGTGCCGGTGAGTCCATCTCGACATCATCGTCGTCGTCGGGCTCCGAATCGGACAAACCCGATTTCTTTTTCCGTGCCGCGTATGCCTTGGCAGCGGGCGAGAGTATTGTCGGCTTGGCCTTAGCGGCAGGTGCCTTTGCCGGTGCCTTTGCCGGTGCTTTTGTCTTTCGGATGAGGTCGTCGTCACTGGGTTTGGCCTTGGTCTTGGCAGTGGTTGACGACGACGCTGCTGTGCGGCCGCGCTGTTTCTTGGCTGGCGCCGTAATGGTGGGCGCGGCAACTGCTGATGCAGATGGCTTGCGTGCCGCAAAGTCATCATCTGAATCATCCGAGAGCAAGGCGTCGAAGTCATTGGCCTTGACCTTATGCGGCGACGACTTGGCTAGCATCTCGTAGTTGGTGTCATCGTTGCTGTCCACGTCGAATGTTCGACCTGTCTTCGGCCGCGCCTTTGGGAGTCCTGCTGACCCCGGGCCACTACCATTGCCTTGCGATTCTGGCCGCGACATAGAAAATAGGCTGAGGCGACCGCCGTCCGCTCGCTTTTCGTCTGAAGAGGTATTGCTGATGCCCTTCACCATCGCCCCGACATCGCCAAGAAGCTTGTCATCGTTATCGTCTGCTTGACTGTCTGAGTCATCCAGCACCCACTGCTTCGGCTTGGCAGCAGCAGCCCTTTTGCTCCGGGCCTTTGCTGGCGCCACTACTTCTTCCTCCGAATCGGGATCAACCGATTCGACTGGTACCACAGTGGTAGTGGTCTTGGCTTTGGGCGCCGCTTTAGATGCCGCTTTGGGTGCTGCTTTAGCTGCCTTGCTACGCCCTAGTGCCGCAAAGTCGTCATCAGAGAAGCCGTCTGACTTGACTCCATCGTCGTCCTCATTGTCTTTTGCTTCAGAGTTGAGCCCAAACATCTCCGCAAAGCGCTGGTGAGTTTTGGTTGGTTTCTTGGGGCTAGGTCCCTTCGGGCGACTGCGAGCTTTTGGTTGCGCCGGCTCATAGTCGTCGTCACCGCCAGCCGCCTTGCCACGACCACCCTTGCCACCAGCGCCAATCTTCTTGGATACGCGGCGCTTCATTCTCCTGACACCAGTCTTGCGTTCGGCATCGAGAGCCAACTGCGCCTCCCATTCGGCGACAAAGGCATCTAGGTCGGTACACCAGAGGTCCTTCTCGGACAAGGCGTCAAGCGCGTCGTGTTCTGCCTTCTTTCTGGCGATTTGATCCTTGAGCTTCTGGAGTCGTTCAAGCGTCATGGACCAGATAGGCATCTATGGTGCGTAATACGCGTTAGCTAGGACGAAAAAATAATAATAAAAAAATCAGGTCATCTCCCTTCTAGAAAATTGAAACTTACAGAGAGAAGATAATCATAGTCTTGTGATCCAGCATCTTCTTCCTCCCCGTCCTCTGGAGCATCCTCGTGGATCTCCTCCTCTGTTGACTTCTCCTTCTTAGACCTAAGGTCCTTGGTCTTGGGAAACGCCTCGTACTTGCGATCCCGGAGTTCTTTGATGAGAACCTCCTTCTTCTTCTTTGAGACTACCAATTTGTTGTCAATGATTTCCTGGATGAAACGAGCCTGATTTTGGAGCTTTCGGAACTCCATCTCATATACTTGGAGCCAGTACGTCTTTCGCTCCGTGTACATGGCATACCGATACTGGTAAAACTCCTCCAATATGTCTTCCACTTTCTCGTAGCGTCGAATGCGTCCTTGGGTGTCAAAAGCCACCATGTTGGAGGTAGCAATCTGTTTGGTCAACTTGAAGCGCTCGAGGATGCCCTCCTCCAAGATGCCCTTGACCGATTTCTCGTCCACCATGACCTCAAAATGCACACGGTCGTGGTCGTTGAATTCTTTGTAATCTTTGATCCAGGAAGGTGCCTTGGAGCCGCTAATGATTTCTTCCAGCTTGGCCTTGAAATCATCTGTCCACCCCCGAATCGGAAGCTCCGTAATGATGAATTCGTTCTCTTTGCTCTCGCTTTGGTATGCGATACCGTTGAACTTGTAACGGTCAGGGCCAGCCGGTTCGGGAGTTCCCTTCCAACCGCGCCACCAGGGCATCATCGGCTCAAAAGGTTGCTCAACGCCATCAGTGCCTTCGAGTCGGCCCATTCGCCGTTTGAGGTTCTTGACAACATCCATAGGATGGTAGTTCGGAATCGAGGTGCTCCAGCCAGTGCCAATACCATCAGCGCCGTTGACCAAAACCATTGGGATGATGGGGGCATAGACTTTTGGCTCGATCTTCTTGCCATCCTCAAACTGGGGTTCAAGGTTCGGTTCATCCATGGCGATGAAGATTTTGCGTGCAAAGGGAGATAGACGAGTGTGAATGTATCGAGGACTGGCAGCATCCGAACCGCCAGCGAGTCGCGAACCAAAGTTTCCACTTGGCTCCAGACAGTTCACATTGTTGGAGCCCACAAAGTCCTGTGCAAGACCGATGATGGTTTGCTGCAGAGACGCTTCACCGTGATGGTAAGACGTCTCTCCCGAGACGTAACCGGCTAACTCGATAACCTTTTGGTCCTTGACGAGATTTCGTTTGAGGCAAGCGTAAACGACCTTGCGTTGGCCCGGCTTAAGACCGTCCAGGACCGAAGGGATGGAACGAATGTTGTCCGCCATACTGAACAGAATCAACTCCTTGTTGACAAAGTCGCTGTATGTGATGGACTTGGTCGAGTGATCCAGGAATGTGCCAGGAACAAAATTGCCGAGCCATTCCTTGCGAGCGTCTGCCTTTTTCTTGGAGAAGGCGAGTTCGAATAACTCGGCCTCTTCGGGCTTCATCGTCTCAAACTCCTTGAGATGGTCGTCCAAGTTGTTAAAATAGATTTGAGCATCCTGAGTGCTGCTTGTACCCAAACCCTTGAAGTACTTAGAGTCCCACTTGGAAAGTTCTCCCTTGTGCGCTTCTTTCCATTCTTCGTACTGGGGTTGGGTAAAGAAGGAATGGAGCTTCTTCGGTTTCTTGGGGTTGTTGCCTTGCCACACCTTGACGATGGGGGTGATGAACTCGCGGAAGAAGTCGGGAATCTTGAGAAGCGAGGGGTACTGTACTTGCAAGAAGTTGATAAGGAGGCCCTTGATGTGACTACCGTCGTGATCCTGATCGGCCATGATCATGAGATGACCGTACCGCAGGGTCTTGGTGTCTGTGTAGGTAGTCTTGTGCTTCAGACCCAAGAATTGTTTAATGTTTTGAATCTCTTGGTTCTTGATGACCTGGTCTACTGACGCGTCTCGGACGTTGAGCAGCTTTCCACGTAGTGGGAAGACACCGATACGGTCAGGATCAAGGATAGCACGGCCGGCGACAGCCAAACTCTTGGCCGAGTCACCCTCAGTAAGAATAAGTGTACACTCGTGGCCACGACGGGTACCAGCCAAGTTGGCATCGACAAGCTTCGCATTACTGATACGCGAGCGCTTGTTGCCATCACTCTTGGCCATCATCTGATCAGCCTTGCGGTCGGCAAAGTCGATAATCTTGGTAATGGCGTCGGACTTGGAGATCTTTTTTAGGAAGTCCTCGTTGAGAACACATTTGCTACCAAACTGGCTGACCTTGGTCGTCATCTGCTCCTTGGTTTGGGACGTGAACGCTGGGTTATCGATCAAGCAGTTGATGAAGACGAAGAGGTGGTTTCGAATATGATTCTGCTTCAAACTGTGCCCCTTTTTCCTCTTGTTGAGATGCGTCAAAAGATAGCCCGTGATTTGATCTGTGATATAGTTGACATGGGTACCACCCGTGGTTGTGGCGATGGAGTTGACGAATGAAATCTGCTGAAAAGATCCGTCCGAGACTGTGAAGCCAATCTGCCAACGGCGATGGGACTTGTCAATGTCCATGAGGACGGTCGTGTTTACCTCACCACCCTCCTCAACAGCACGTTCGGCACCGATCGCCTTGGCATAAAGTTCGCAGTATGCCTTGAAGTCTTTGATTTTGAGCTGGTTGCCATTTAGGTAAACTTTGACACCGGTGATTGTACCAGCTAAATCATAGACTCTGCGCATGAAGAGACTCTCGAGGTCGTCATCGATGCCGTTCTCCATGCCGAATCGTTTGAAATCAGGTTTAAAAGTGATCTTGACAAAGTTGTTGCTCGATTTGCTGCTCGTCACCTTGGCCTTGGTGACATTTGACATATTGTCGGTCCAAGTCTGCTTGTACCGTTTGCCGTTGGTGCTGTCTTGCACTTCAATATGAAACTCAGTAGAGAAGACGTTACAGAGCTTGGCACCATAACCGTTTCGGCCACCCACTGTCTTCTTTTCAGCATCATCGTAGTTTGAACCTGTCAAGAGATGGCCAAAAATCAACTCGGGGACGTAGAGTTTTTCTTTCTACAGAGTAGGTTAGCGGTTAACACCATACTAATCTAGGAGAGCGAATGCCTACCTGGTGAATTTCAATGGGGATTCCAGCTCCATTGTTCTCGACGCTGATTTCACCAGTGGCACGATCAACCGTGACTTTGAGGTAAGTCATGGTATGGTCACTGTTGTCACGTTGTTTGTTGTCGGCGGCGTTTACAAGAATCTCATCAAAGATTTTGTACAGACCGGGCACGAAGTTGACGTTTCGGAGCTCCATGAGTGATGTTTCTTTGTTGAACACCCACATCTTCTGTTCTGTTAACTCGACCGAGCCGATGTACGTATCGGGGCGTTTGATGATGTGCTGTAGTTGGGTGAGCTTTTGGTAGGTTTCCGTGGCTGACTTCTTCGGACCCTTGGCAGTCGGTGCAGGCTCCTCGTCTTCGTCGTCTATCATTAAGCTGTCATTTTCGATGGCCTCGAGAGGCTTCTTGCCAGTGGCCTTCTTGACGGGGGCTTTCTTTGGCTTCTTAGTACTCGGAGGCGTCTCTGAGAGCCCGGATATCATCTCATTGTCCGAATCGGCATCGGCAGCTTTCCGCTTCTTAGTCAGAGTCGTCTGTGTAAGCTTCTTCGGTGCAGTCTTGGTGGCCGCCTTCTTGGGAGCGGGCTTCGCTTTTGCTTTGGTCTTTGGAGCCATTATGTTAGTCCATCTTTTTTTTAAGTCTTTTGGCTTGTATATTATGTGGTTTCAAAACTCGACTCCGTCTCGATAATGCGCGAGAAAGAGAGACGTTCCAAGGGTCATTGTAAAGAACGGGCGGAGCCAGGATCCAAGTCCAGTGCCATAGAATGCGAATAGATAGAATGCGAATAAAGGGAGGAAGAGACCAGCGGAAAATGCACTTACGGTCTCAGGAATGAAAACATCCGAGTCATCCCCCCCTAGACTCATAATCGAGTCGTCAAAATCGGAATCCATTTTGGGCCGCACACTGTATCCGGCCTTCTTTGTAAAAGTCGAAACAAAGGCGGTAGTTGTTGGTGCTAATAATAAATGTCGAGGTGTGACAATAAGGGCGAGGGGTCGACCAATACTCGCCGAGAGACGAAATTTGGTGGAAATGAGGGTTGCGTGAATTTGAAGTGATCGAAATATGCCCTGGTGAAAAGAGCGACAAGCCAGGTTAACAGAGGGGATGGATGGTGGTCCCCCTTTTTTTTGAATGTGTGCCTCTGGCTTAACCCGACTTTTCTCAAGGGTTGGCAACAATCACAGGGTGAAAGAAAGGTGAGGGAATGCCGCGCGGCGGACTTGCTTCTTCGTTGGCAATATTTGTGATACCGATGGCTTGGTGGGCGTCTATTTTCGGAAGATGCCCTGTGTTGTCGGGCGGATGTTATTGTTGTTGTTTTTCTGGGATGTGCCAGGGCAGTCGCGTCCAAGTAAACAAAAAAACCACTGTCCCCCTTGTCGCGGCTTTTAGCACTTGGCGATGTAGCCTTTGCAGGTGGGGTGTGGGGCGCGACCCGCCTGGCTCGTCGCCTTTTTCAGCCACAAATGGTAGAGCCTAGAGTGGCTTGTGCGGCTGAGTCATGGCACTCTTCATGGAAATCGAAGCTGACAACCCCAATCCGGCCATCACCAACAGTAATACGGAGTACTCCGTACTGTTAGCCACATCCCACAAGAGCAAAATGCCAAAATCCGGCCTTTCACCTGCATATTATTCTTCCCTTGCCTTTCCTCAGAAAGCGCGATCGCATTTATTGATGATACGCTCTTTAATTCCTGATCCGACCTAGTCAAAAGCGGAGTTTGTGGGATGCAAAAGCAGAATGTTGGTTGGCACCTGTCATCTCGAACATTGATCAAGGCTCGATCCCGCACTTCAGCAGTTTGAAGGGATCTTTTCGTTTCCTCTCCTTGAAATAGCTACCTAGAATGTATGATCTCTAATAACTGTTGCCTCAACTGCCTCGTTGTGTCCATCGATTTCAAGCCTGTATATCGTTGACAAAATCCTCCTGGGTTTAACTTCCGAGATACTTGGCTTCTCGAACCCCGATATTCGGCCAAATTTAGGGAACAGGGCACTCAAGTCAGGCGAGATGGAAAATCCTCCCCCGTCTGTACAACAAACGGCACTCAAAAGACAACTACTTTTATGAACACAAGACGGGAAATTAAGACGATGGCAGATGACTCGAGAGATGACAGAAACGGGCCAGTGCAAAGTTTAGCCAGGGTCACGCCAGGCAGACGAAAGTGACACTCAGGTTGCATTGTCCGATTAGGATTCCGTGAGTCTAGTCTCGCAAGTGGCATGACAGACGGGAACAACAAGTTTCATGACTTGGTGATATCGCTCATTTCGCCCTTGCCGTAACTATTAATTGGAACGAATGAAGGCCCACGCTACAGGCGCCGCGTTTGCCTCGGAATAATAACCCCTAAGAAAAATCAGGATTCAGTCCAACCACTCAGGCACTCAGGGTAGCGTTCTTTCACCTCCAAGACACCCCCTGTCATCCTTTCCATAGACTGACGGAAATTAGATCATAGACAAAGAAAGGGCCTGGCATATTCATGACTCGATGCTTCGTCACAAGATTCCACAGCAAGGATATGGACAGGGCCGCCCTAGCGATTGACAGCAGTAAGTTACACTCCAAACCGCCATCTTGACTGCCACGCGTAGGAAACTTAACAACAGAAGTCACCATGTTGCACCATCGGAGAATTCTCTGGTGACCCTCTTCCATGTCGTGTTCTGTGGGGTCCGTTTTGAGGGAGGGATGACGAAAGGCCTCAGGGGCAAAGTGACGATAACCGTATTCCTTGGCCAGAAATCGTTTTGCTTCCTTTCAATGTCACCTTTTTCCTCTTCGATTCATTACCCTTTTCCTCTTTGATTCACAGACGTTATGAAGGTTATGAAGCCTTGACATTGAATCGAGGGGAGTTAGTTTCCCTGCATGATTCGCTGTTTTTCTGTTCATTCACTGTCCAACTTCCAACTTGCCAAGATCAGCGGAGGCTGTAATGTACTGATGTTGGAATACGCTCGCACCTTGACAGGCTCTAGAATTTGTTTAATTTTTTTTGTGGGAGCGCTTCAAAACAGAAATCGTGACACAAGTGGTGGAAAGAGAGAAAGGGGAGGAAGAATCTAGACAGCAGTGGGAAAACAACGAGTCACAGGGTTGAGGATACACAAGGCAAATAGACGTGGCTGGGTTGACAGCGGAAGCATGCACTCAGGGGTCCAGTGCGGTCAAACAACGGAGCAGCCTACCAATACGAACTTCAGAAACGATGTTTCAAGACGAACATCCATTGGCGTGCTCTCCAGTCAACGTTCGGCCTAGGCGAGAAACCGTTGGGATCGTCCCATTGGAGATTTTTCTATTGCATCTGTTTGAGCTCACACGATCATGTTGGCTTTATTTCATGGCTATGCCCCAACAAAACCCGTTTGCTCGCCCGCCAACGATGACATCGAAATCCCCTCAAACAAAAATTGTGTCAAATGCTTCCAATCTTGGTGTCTTGAATTATAAGTCGTTTGCTGATCACCTTTGGCGTTCTCGTCGGAATGGGATGGTTTTAAACAACAATCTGAATCTCTTGGTCGTTGACAGATATTTGGCTGGAAAGCCTTTATCGTGAGTTCGAGTCTGGGTCAATTCTCCGATAAAGAGGCCTATTGATATCTCGTGTGTATGCTGTGTATCGCGGGTCGCTGTATCTCCTTGCTAGTTACACCCACCTACCATTAGTCCCCTGCTAGTTCTTGTTCTTGACTTTAAGTTTTTCGCACTTGGCTGGATAACTATCCAAAGGGGAACGAGGGTTTATGTTTACATCAGTTTTGCAGCCATATATACAGCATCATGAGTGCACTGGATAGCCTGCTACCCCTCGTCTGGAATAACACCCTCATGATGGTTTGACACGACACAGGTCAACTTCATGCTTTCATTGTTTCCTCTTTTCTCTTCTCCTGAACACCCACTAGTCCCGCTGTCCACGGCTTGCCGTGCAATTACCCGTCGCTAACCATGACTTGCATTCGGAAGGGAACAGCTGGACCAATCACGTTTGTAAGCAGCCTGATGAGCAAACAGACTGGAACAGCTTCATTATATTCTGTTGAGAGGTGCTGAGATTTGATGTTTCTTTGGACTTTGGAAGACCATTTACTGACCGCTTACATTCGAGCTACGCCCTGGTGTGGATGTTCTGGCAGTGAGCTGAGACGACAGAGGCTCTAGATATTTGGCGATGGCTGGTATTTTCGAATACATTAGTAATGTAGTTGAAATTCAAGATTCTGTAGCCGATTCCAATTTGAACGAGATTGGATTAGAGATTCGAAATACCGTGGTTGGATTTATCCTCTGTGATAAAGTCTGGCTGCCAGTCCCTCTTACTACACAAGAGCTACTTCGGCAAACCGTTATATTGGAAATAATCGCCTACAGATGGAATTGGGACTTGATCACCTCATCTGGCGGCCGCAGCGCTTCTTTCTGGAATCGTGCTCTCTTGTGCCACTCTACCCTTCTTTTCCTCTTCTGGATCTTGACTGGTCCGCTTTTGGCTGTGGAGCTTTTTGCGTACCTGGTATCAATCAATTTACACGGCAACCTGGTCCAAATGGAGAAGATGATTTTGGGTCATGGAAGGTGAAGCACACGTTAGATTATTATCATGGATATTTGTCAGTGGAACAGGGAACCAGGGAAATATGAAACGAGCCACCGGTTTGAATGTCCCATGAAGAGATGAAGAGGAGTTTATTTTGTCTGGAACAGCAAAGACGAGTTAAGATTGTAGGCCATGAGATTTTTTAGCCCCCGGAGGAAACGCTTCGGACGTGAATGCGATATTGGACGTCTTATTAGCCATTTCCATCATTTCTTCGCAAAAGATTTGGACAAGAGCAGAAATAGTAGATGATACCGAATCATGGCACTCTTTCGACGTTTGCCTTGTACCACCAGACGATAAATGAGGCAACAGTCAACCATTACAACTCGAATGGTATGATCTGTCTTAGGGTGCACCACATGTATCATGTTGAACAGACGTGAATCAACTCGGTGCAGGGGTCGAGAGGAGGGACAGCTCGGAGAATTATTCGTTTGTAGCAAGTGTCGTGGGTGTCGTGGGTATCGTAGGTGCCATAGGTGTCAGTATCATGGAGCATCATGGTGTACGTTGAGGAGGACACAACTCTATTCACACCTTTCTGTTCCTTCTTTTTAGAGTGGCGACTATGTATTCTCTTCGTAATTCTCTGTACTTGCCTTTTTAGGGCCTGTTCTTGTGTTTTTTCTTCTCTCCCGTCCCCTGGTCTGTACCTTCCTTTTGTTTCTGCTTCTGTACTTCTTCCTTCGGTGCCTTGTACCTAACACAAGTGGAAGGAGGGGGCAGAAGAAGTGGGAGCAGATGAGCATCCTGTACGCTCCGATGTTTCCTCTTCTGTTTCCAGGCAGTCTTCTCTAATGCACTGTTCAACAAAACTCATGTGTGCTCTTTTTTCTATGCTCCCCCCCCGGTCGTCTGTTGATCACTGATTCCATGGTGTACTATCCCACCTTTCTACTCCCCCTGTGCTCTCCCAAATGCCCGAGCATGCTCAACAAAATCTACTTAATCCCTCGAATACTCCATTGGTCTTGAAAGTCTTCACCTCCTTTCTCTTTTACTTCAGTAGCTCCTCTCCTCGTTCCCACCCCCCCTCCGCACCCCTCCCCCTTGGCCCTTCAGACCGCCAATCTTCTCCTCGAGCTACTCGAACAAAGAACTACTATCGTCAACCATAATTTCGTGGCTTGCCAATATATCCCAGTTTTTGTCACCATTCGTTTCTCTTTCGTTACTCCGCTTCCTGCGCCTCTTCCTGATGCCCGACTCTTGCCCTCGGACGATTTTTGCTAGCCTCTAACCACCAATACAGAAGCCACCCCTCCCAGTGTGTAAAATCATTCATCGTGTACATTTTCCTCTCAATACTCAATACTCGACAATATTCCAAAGGGGATCCGATATTTCACTCTGATATCTCTTTCTACTGGAGTCGGAAGCACTGAAATTGGGTGGGGGTTGGAAGCAAACAGATATTTCCCAAGAGCAAACAACTGCACCCCTGTCCTTTGCAAACAACAGAAGCAAAGGAATAAATCCTCGACTCCAAAACAACAGAAACTTGGGACCATTAACCACCAAGCAAGACAAAGAAAAAGGACCCCCGGCCAAATCATCTGTTCGAAACCAGGTTAACAGTGCTTATACGGACAAGAAGTCACAGCTGATTTCGTCATTTCCCAAGCTCATTTCTGGAATTCTGGTCACAGGGCCTCGCAGTCTTAAAAGACGAATACGGAGTGATAGTTTTTAAGGAATACCCTCTTGCTGTCCTCCGTGCTCTAAACAAGCTGCAGGGGAGCAAAAGTGCGGGACAGGCAATCCATACGGGCTGACCCTGACACGCACCCCCCCTCGGAGCCACCGTCCGACCGCTCTTTCGGCCTTGGGAGAGAAGGGTGCATGCATATACTGTACTAACGAGCCAAGCTTAAACGAATTTAAGTGAAGAGAGAGGCAAAAAAAGAGGGCCCGCGAGGACACCCTTAAACTCAAGCCCGCTCTCTCTCTCTCTCTCTCTCTTTCCTTTGCTCACCTCCAAGGTATATTTTTATCTCATCCTCGTCTCCTCTGTCCCTTTTTCCTGACCACCGTTGTTTCTCGTCATCATACCCATGCGAAGCCTCTATTCTGCTATATGGGACAGCAGTATCCTTTGACACCAGCGACCCCGAGCTTCACCAGCCTCAGCCTAGTTCCCTATCCGTAGTCAAGCAAGAGTTACTTGAGCTAACACTCTAACTCTCTCCAACTCAAGGCTACTTGATCAGCTTTTTCACATCCAAGATTCTCTTACAAACTTCTGTTTGCCTTCGGACCATACTTGCATAATTGTAAGTCTTCTTTCATTGCGTTTTCTCGATTTATGTCATCTACCGCCCGCTTTTCCTATATCCTTCTCGACAGTCTAAGAAAGTTCACATCTGTGCCTTATTTCAACTTGGCCAAGAACAAAGTTTGAATGGGTAGGGACATATACACTCAAACAGAAAAACAAACAATACGTGACAAGAAAACGACAGAATGACAAGCTTCTACAGCGAGGACTTGATTGAAACGATACTTACTCGATTGTATTCATTAGGATATCAAAGAAGTGTGCTCTTTGATCTTGGTACGCAAACAATTCTGGATCCCATCACGACAATTGGCGCATCTCGCTGATTGTCTTATTCGCCGAAGAAAATCCTCAACGAGGTACATGTTGAATATATCTTTAACAGTCCCCAAACTCTCCCCGAAATCTTCATCCCGGTACCTCGGATCAATCTACAAGTCTCTTTTGATTTTTCTGTTAGATTATCATATCTTATATTGTCCCGACTGGGAGGACGATTGTCAAAATTTCACATCGACATATCTACGAAGAATCTGAACCCCTCCCTATCGAGCTGAAAAGACTCTAACGAGAACTGTCGAACACGGACTTCCAGTCTGACTTGAGACGCTCGTCAACAATATGGCTTCCAAAATGCTCTCACTCTCCTCCATACTCAACCCTGCACCCCCCCCTTCTCCGCCACCTCTCCGTCCTTCACCCCTCTCAACCCTCTCAACACCACACTTCCTCCCAAGCCCAACCATATCGTCCCCAGCAACGTCTTACACCGAAGAACTTGATCCCACGCAGTATCAACGTCTCAAAAAACGGGGCACTATCCGAGAATTTGGCAGCAGTCCTAGTTTCACCAAGTCAGCCCGCCCACGAGGTACAGTCCGGTATGCCCCTTACGAAGATCTTGACGATGAGTCTATGAGAGAAGTAGTCCGATTTCAGATTACACCATTTGGAAAAATCAGGGAAACGTGTGTACACATCCCTTACAACAGCGGCAAAAAGGACTTTTTTGAGAAAACCGGCAGAGAAAGCTTTGAAGGTATGCAGGCATTTCTCCCTTTACTTGGTTGGTTTTGCATTGCTAACATGCCTCTTCTTGTATGCACAGTCTTCAAGTACGACTTCAAGGTGCCAGGCACCGATAAGGAGTATACAGTAATGTGGGATTACAACATTGGGCTTGTTCGAATGACTCCCTTCTTCAAGTGCTGTCAGTATAGCAAGGTGAGTTCGCTATTCGAAATTCGACAACTAGGAAGCAAAAGCAACAATCAAGTGTGGAGGAATCTGTCTGACTTTGATTTAGACAATGCCAGCTAAAATGTTGAGCTTGAATCCTGGCTTGAAGGAGATAACCCATAGCATCACTGGCGGATCTATCACAGCCCAAGGTATATATTAACCTCTCCATATTCGTCCCAGGTCCTGTCTAGGGTATGTATCACAAAATACAAACGAAGACTGACATAGAACAACAAGGTTACTGGATGCCATTCCTGTGTGCCAAATCAGTCTGCCAAACTTTCTGCAATAAAATTGCTGGAGCACTCATTCCCCTTTTCGGACCCGACTTCCCTGCCCTCTGCGTGCCACCAACTTCGCCAGAGTATTGTCGGATGATAATCAGCCCAGCAATTGTTCAAGCTTCTCGCTGTGAAGCGGAAGAATCACGCCGTGCATGCTTTCGCGCCTTGGAGAATCAGAGTATGACCCACCAACTCCATCTCCAGCACCAGAGTGCAAGTGGTAAGCCTTTCGGAGACAGTTCGGAATCGGAACGCGAAGTAAGATTGGAGATGTATAGAAGCAGGGGAGATGCAAATGGGCCAATGATCTTCCAGTGGGGTGGTGGTCGACGCCATGCCTGTTCACCACCAGACGAAGAACATCTTATTCCACGTCAACAGGAGGCTCACTATCCGTACCCAAGACAGGGCCGAGTCCCCGTCAGTCCCGGTCATCTCCATTCCTCCCCTTTGCCACCTTTATCGTCCATTTACAGGGGAAGTCCACACTTACAGTACAACTCGGACGTGGATTCTCAGTACCATTCCGCTCGGCGGTTCGCTACACCAGGACTTTCCGATAGATCCCGCGAGTCTAGCACCGTGTCAAGTATTTCCTCGGCAGTACCGTCGTCGACAGGCAGCCCGGCATACTCCTTCCGGGCCCCACCACCAACAAGCGCACCTAGAGTGATAGCTAGCCAAGGCAGCACCACCAGTTGGACGCCCATCAATGGGGCACACCCAAATAAAGCTCCTTCACCAGTTGTAGCTCAGGTACATACGCCAAAAACATCGCCTTTGTCACATTCTCCTTCGACGCCGCCTTTTTATCCGGCCGCAAACCCAATCCTGAGCGCAGTCCCACGGCTTATAACAGGGCGGTCATCTTGTGCCCTGCCCTCTGGAGCTCCGGTCCCGTCACCTCTATCGCTATCAGGATGTGAGACAACACACCGCCCATGGGCAAAGCGTCGAATCGAAGAGGATACGCGAGATTATCCCCCTTCGCCACCTCCGTTACCGGCATCCCCTCATCACCACTTCCAGTGTACCGAAACAAGGATGTCAAATTATCCTACAGGTCCTCAAATGATAAACGAAGCACAAAATGAGAATGGAAAAATACCGGGTCCCTCGAAGGCGAGCGTATCCGAGAAGAAGGCGGCCATGCTATTGATGAACTTGAGCGTCCATGAGCGGGATGGTGAGGAGGATGATGGCACTTTGTCGGATACTCAAAAAAAGAAGATGGCGATGCAGCGAGGAAATGAGTGCTATGAAAGTGTTCTACGAAAGGAGACCGAAGCCGAGGCTCTTGCGGCTGTTCAGATGTTGAGGCGCAATAAGCGACGCCGTGCTTCGTCCATGTGAGACGTAGCAAGCTAGCTATGGATGTCTTCCTTGCACACATGATGGAAATGCCCTTCGCCCATATACTGCCAATTTATTTTCTTACTTTCAGCCCAGGAAGAACCGACTGGCTGTTTTTGAACCCGACCTTTGGGTACGCAGGATCCTGCCATCTTTGGATAGACAGATTTGGGAAGAATGCTGCTACCAAAGTAAAAAGCGAACATGTTTGGTTCCAGTTATGGATGGATTGATTAGTGGATTATGGACTGGACACTTTTATTGTTTTTTTTCTAATCTCTAGTACGGTATTTCTTGTATTCGAGATCTTGATTAGGTAGTTGTTTTTGATAACACCTTGGGACAATCAAGATTTTGTTTCTTCAAGCTCACAGAGGACACAATTTTAGTGATTGTATGGTGATGGAGAAGGTTGTTCTAAAGTAATTACCTGGCACCATATGCAAAACGACCAACATTCTAGAATTAATACAATTATTTTTTCCCCTCCTTCTTTTTCGCTTCTTTGAACTTCTCCACCCACGACGAAGCTTCTCCCTTTGGGACAACGAATATCTTGACGACGCCGTCTACAACCTCAGTCCGTCCACCACTCACCACTTTGAGGAGCGGCACCTTTAAGCCGACCTTGATAAGTCCGCCACTGAGTGTCTCAACATAGCATTCCACGTTGGTACGAGTGTACCTTTTCTTTTCGTCCCACGGCAGCGGGAAGACATAGTCGAGATGGTCGGCCAAGGTCTCAGTCTCATTAAAGGCCTTGATGAAATCGGTCTCAAAGTCAAGAGGGTACAGCAACAGCGTGGGGAAAGACAGCGTGCCCGAAGGATCCTCCTCGTCGGGGACCATCTTCACGCGCGCGTCCTCCATGTCCGGCGGCCGGGGCGTCTCCCTCGTCACCACGCCCCTAGCCTGCAACGCAGCCTTCAACACGACGGCCTTGCGACGTTCCTTTGCGCGCTTCTCTTCTTCGGCTTTGGCCTTTGCGTCAAGTGTGATTTTTCTCTTTGCAATGTCCTCGCGCATCGCTGCCAACGATGCGTTTTCCGGGTCGAGGGCCAGACCCCTTGTGCAGGCGTCTTCGGCCTCGGCGATGCGGTCTACTGTCAAGAGGGCTTTTGCGGAGCGGTAGTAGGCTTTTAGGTTTGTTGGGTTTAGGCGGAGGGCGTGGGCGCAGTCTGTCCAGGCGCTGCGGTAGTTTTTGAGGTTTAGGTGGCAGGCTGCTCTGTTCACGTAAAGCGTTTCTAAGAGTTTCTTTTGCGCTTTGATGTCTTCTTCTGTTGTTGGCGGCTTTTCGGCGTCTTCTTTATCTTTGGTGAGTTTGATTTCCGGCTCTCCGTCTTCTTGGCTTCCGTCTTTCTTTTCAGCGTTTGTAGGGCGCGGTTGTTGACCGACTTGTTTATCGTTTGATCGCTCCCTCTCTTCCACGACGAGAATTGCAATGCCCTTGGTGTAGTACTCTCGTGCGTCGGCCCACCTCTTGTCGACGAACTCTTCGTTTCCGCGGTCTTTGAAGTCCGAGGCGTTCTCTAGCGGTGTTCCTTCGTAGGCGAGGGCACGCAGGGCTTCGATTTCCGTGTTTTCTTCGAGGTCCGTCATGAATAGGGGGGATTTGTTGAGTTCGGCAATTACTTCGTCGACGCTTAGCTTTGGCGGTGGTTCGGGGAGCATGGGTGCGGGAGCTGGCGCGGGGGGAGCGGCGGTTGTTTTGGAGGGTGTGACGGCCTCTAGCTCGTCCTTGATCTCGGTCAGCTTCATTTTGAATTTCCAATTGACTTGATGCGAGGCTTAATCGGGTTGCGGTGGTTGCTTGCGTTGTGCGGCCGAACTTGGTAATTTTTTTTTTTTTCCTTTGGGTTGCCCCGCGATCGATGCTGGTAGCTTTGGAGGGGTAATTTTGGTGTATGACATCAGCAGCGCCCCCACCATCACTTTTCTACGGAGTACTCCGTACACGTACTCTGTAATACTCCTTACATCTTTGTCTTGATGTTCGAGATGTTCGATTTTCATGGCAAGCAATGTGAAGTGCGAACGTCAAATAATAATTATCTAAGTTTTCAGATATCTAAACACTCTATGTAATCCCAAACGCCCACCACCATGCAAGAAAGCAGAAAGCTTTTTTTTACAATTCCTTTTCCGCCTCGTCTTAGCAATCTATTAACAGGAAAGGAAATAAAAAAAAAAAATAGACGGGGAAAAAAATAGCAAAACTCCTGTCCCTCTTGGCCTGTCCCTTCGTAAATCATTAGTGGTATTATAGAGAAATTGTGGATATTGTGTTGCAAATTCGTTGGACTTGGCATGAAAGTTTTATGCGATGCTCTCTCCTTCTGATTCGGTGTGCCGCGGCCGCTGGACCGAGAAACATTGGATAGATCCAACCATGGCGACGAGCATGGTACCATACCACGCCAGTGCAGTGCAGTCGATTCTGCTGCCAAAAGTGTATATATAGCCAACAACGGGTGGCGCAATCATCCGACACGCAGCACCGGCGCTTGCGGCGAAGCCATTGATCTTTCCGAGGGCGAAGCAGCCAGGAGAGGCTTCCTTGATCAGAATTAGAAGAAGAGGGTAAATGATGATGGATAACACGTTGCGGACCGCCAGACAGAAATAGATGGCGGGATAGAGCATGGATTCGGGAACGTAAAGGAGGAATGGCATCAACATGTAGATGATGGGGTGCAAAACGGCCACTGCAATGAACAGTCTGTAAATTCCCACCCGTTCAGCGGCAACCGGGAAAATAACAGCCTGTACGAAAAGAGCAATGGCGCCATTGACCGCCATGATACCGCCGACAGCCCGGACGGAAAGCCCGAGCCCGCCTGGAGAGAATAGAGGGCCAATCTGCCATGGGCTGGGGCTCGAAACAAGTGACAACATCTCAGATGCTCGTTTATCTTCGAAGAAAATAGGTAACAGGTGATCGAAGCACATGGAGTGGTACGTGAATATGGAGAGCGCGATTACCAGAGTCATAATCCGTCCGTCTTTGAAGATTTTGAAGCTTTGGATTGGTTTCTCGAGCGTAATCTCCTCGCAGTTCCCTGTTGCATCGAGGGTCGTACCGTACGAGACAGTTGCTTGGAGTAGAGGAGTCCCATCAGTGACGGATGGCTCTTCGGCTGATTGAAATTGCAATCCAGCTGGTACTTTAGCGCTTGGGTTGGTCTCCTCGAGAAGGACGTATCCTAGGACTATGCTAACGAGCAAAAGGGCGGAGCAGAGAATATTCGGTAGGAGATATGGGAAACGATGGAAGAGGCTCCCTTCAGGGAAGAGATTGGGGAAAGAATCGTGCGGGTCGGCGCAGAGGCCACCAATTGCAGGGCCAATAATTGTGCCAATTGCCCAGACAAATGGCATGACAGAGAATGCTCGCGCTATCGTAAAGTTAGCATCTCGGGCCAAGAAAGCAAAGCAAAATCGAGTGGCAAATGGGTTCACCTACGTTCGTGTGCTGGATTTGTTACCAGTTCGCCCACCATTGTTTGAATAACGCCAATGTTTCCATTCAAGAGACCTCCCATAGTTCTCCCAAGGAGGGCAACCCAAAAATTGGTAGCAAAACCAACCACGAGGAGGCTAATCATGGTGCCAAAGCAGCCTATGAGAAGAACTGGTTTCCTTCCCACACGGTCCGAGAGACCGCCCCAATACATGCCCACGGCAGCCTCGGCGAGGGAAAAGGCAGAGATGAGAAGGCCGGCGTAGAAAGATGCATCTTGTTCGTTGCCGATCTGGAAGCGTTTTACGAGGGCCCAGGCATAGGGGAAGATGGATGTGAGTGCGACAGGCTCGGCTAGGCGTACGATGGCTAGATGAATGAGTTAGAATGGATGACGCATAATCCAAGGGGTAGAATTCGAAGGGATCCATACCTAGCAGAAACAATTGCGCAGCCGGAAATGCATTGGGATCCCTCCTCCTTCCCTCTCGTTGAAGCAACATGTTGAGGAACAAGAGAGTAGCGGGTTCGAGAACACTAATCACGGTTTCACACACACGGTCTCACGACAAGCGAGCGATGGTAGAACTCTAGTATGTATTGATGAGGACCTACGTTGTAAGCTAGAAGGGGAGAGGGAAAGAAACGAGCTTGAAGGGGGAGGGGGGATTCGGTCCAAGATATATATCTTGAGATTGCGGAGACTCATTCACATGTGGATAACAAAAGAAATAGCAAAAGGGATGGAGCCACAACGGTCAAAAACTGACGGGTCCGGGTCGACTCTTTTGGTGCGTAGCAAGTGGAAAAGAAACGAGGGCGTCGCCGAAGCGCTCGAGGCGAGGGGCAGAGACCCGATAGACTAAAACTCGGAGGGGCAGGAAAGGTAGCAACAAGTGTGCGCGCATCAAAAGAGGACCAATGGAGAAGATGATCATTGCTCTATCAAGAGAAGACGAGGAATTAGTGAATTAGCCCAGAATGCTAAAGACATGAACTTGATATTCAAACCTTAACCTGTCCTTAACCTGCCGTGTGACCGGGGGGGGGGGGGCGCGAAAGGGAGGGAGGGGCGTGGTAGTTGTAATACTGTGTGCCTATGCATCTAATAAGAGCGTCTGGGGGGGGGGGGGGGGGTGTCTCAAAAATTAGTTGTACTAGTTTACTGTGCCTGAGAGAAGGTACGGACAAGGAGTAAAAGAGTACAGTGGAGACAGCAGATGCCCTCAAGGTTTTTGACGTGCGCCTAGTGAGCAAATTCAAGGTAGGTACGCATGTGAGACATCAAAATCTAGAAAGGAGCGACACTGCAAACCAGACTGGGCCGAGGGCATTCAAGATAAGGAAGGAACATAGATTCTTGAATTTCTGCCCAAGGCCCTACGAATAGTTGTTCTTTGCCCATCCCCTATCTACACATATCCATCGGATTCATTGCACCATCGAGAAGCGCGCAAACAAAGCCTTGCGTCATGTCGGTCAAGTTGCCCTGCCTGAGCTGCATGTCATTTCGGATATGAGATAAAACAACCCGGATAGACCAGTATTACCGTGCTTTCCTGGCGGTGTACAACTGAAGGCTGTAGCTCCGTATAAAGGCAACAGGCTGAAAGGTCGACCTGTTCGAGAAATAAAGACGGACCAGGCAGCGAAGACCCGAAATCCGACCAGGGGCCCGGGGGGGCTTACTTTTCACTTTTTTACGCTTTTTTTCTATCGATGTTGGGATTGAACGGAGGCACCAATCCCGTATTAAGAAGGAAGCGGCCGTAGTCAACAAAAGACAAGTTGCTCAAGACTCCACCACACGCCACTAGCCCCCAGGAACGGTATTCAGATGGAGCACTTTAGCGGTGAGAGGGCTCTACTCCGTAGACGGTTCTTTTTTTCGACCCGGAGATTTCCTTAGAGCCCACAACAACCCACTTCAACCAACTGTGTTCGAACCACTCGAGGTTAACTCCGTTTATCATATGGGCTGTGGTCGTCAAAATTGAAATGCGTTTGCCTCACTGCTCTCTAGTTTGCTACCATTTAGCCAAACGCGAAATTTTTGCAACAAATGTCCCAATATTACCAGACCGAGCCCATGAATGATGAAAGAGGTGCATCAACGACGAGCAAATGTACGCAAAGCACATCATCAAACTGTTACCTGGACATATGCAGGAGCAAGGAAGATGGTGGCTCGAACAAGCATGGTTGGCGGCTGGAATGCAACCATGAATGATTTTACCGCTCCGGTTTCCCCTAGCCTAGCCCCATATGGCATTGCCGGCGAAAGGAGAATATCGCGTTGCATGTTGATCGGTACGAGTAGTAGTTTACTTGACGAGAGATAGCGGAAAGGCCCTGGAGGCAAAAGGTCAGGCAAATTACGTACAGAATATGGACAACAGCCAGTAACCTGGATGGGCCCAATCATGCCTGGAAACAAGTTGAGACTCTGCAGGACAAAAGAGAGAGAAGCCGTCAGTGCGTGATGCACGCTGCAGTGTGCTCGTTGCCGAATATGCATGACCAGGTTCGTCTGCATACACGTATGTGGGCTTATCTACTTTCAATTCCTTATCAGCTACGAGAAGCCACCTTGATAAACGGATGATACGGAGTAGTTGATGTCATCAGGCCGTCCCTACGATTGGGTGAGAATTTGTGTGTGCGTTATCACTAGGGCCGCTACCATCTTGGAGCATCACTGTGTGTTATCAGCTGCTTGCTACGCTAATGGAACTTGTGAACAGAGACTCGGCGCATCTCGTTGAGGCAAAATCTCTCGTCTTCTATCATGGCTAGGATGAGTCAACTTGGGATGAAATACTGTGAATTTGGCGAAGTAAATACTCCGTACAGGGGCACTAACAAGAGTGGCTATTCACAAGTACAGTGGGAGGTCAAAAAAAACGCCAATTTTAAATTAAATTTTCGTGCCAGCCCTCGACGCGTCATAACCCTCCCTCCTTCACACTTTTCAAAAACCTCTCCAAT
>JADHKT010000107.1:0-104096 GCA_019925285.1 Graphium sp. VPRI43844
GGGATCCAGTGCCGCCGCCAAGCGGTATTGATGGATCCTTCCGGAGGTTATGATATGTCGTAGAACCGGGCGGCCGGTTAGCGGGCTCTGTAGATCTCGCCAGAGATCCTCAGCGGTTCCTTTGAGAGGGAAACACACGTAATACCGCGCATCGATGTATCCTCCAGCGAGGGCGATCTCCCCTACATCATCAAACGACGAAAAATCCCTGTTCGCCTTTGCTTTGCGATGAAATCAACAAGTCGCAAGGCCAGTCGTTTTCTGTTGTAGGGTTGGACTTACGGGCGCCGGTTTTTACGCGGCCAATTTTATGTGGCGGTTTCGCACGTTGGAGTGGTCAGAACTCCCAATATTGTGTATTCGGAAGTTTTAGTTAAGCTGCCGTAGTTGACGTGTAAATTGGAAAATTAAAGCAGAAGAAATTACAATCCTCATCATGATTCGGTATTCCGCGTCGTTCTAGGGAACGTGCTAATTACTGATCCCTGTTGAAGTCCTGAACAGTCCTGAAACAACCCCTAAAAAATTTACTGGCTCCCCTGTGAAAACGTAGCTATTTTGCTATTTACACGTGACTTGCGGTCCACGCGCTTCGGGGGCATGCGAAGCAGGCTGGCCCTTCACCACAAAGCCTTGTAGATATCAACCCGTCAAATATCATGATATCCATCTCGGACCAGACAATTCTTGAGAATTTCGAAAAAAGACGAAGCGAGCAACCCTTCACCTTGCAAGGTGATTGATGATCATCGAGTAATCTATGCTTCCCGGAAGCTAGGTCCGCCGCGAGATTCCTTGTGGGGCCAACCAGTTCTCTGTGACCTAGGAGAAGCTCGGATCGGGACTTCGCACATGGGCGTTATACAACCAGAACTCTAGCGAGCGCCAGAGGTTCTATTTGAGATGGGATGGGGATCCATCGTCGATATATGGAATATCGCAGCTCTCGTGGGTACTCCTCGTTAATACCTAACGATTGGATTTCTAGAGTATTTGATGGGATAGGTTTGGGATTTACTGTTTAATGAACATTTATTTGATGCGACTGACGAAAATGGAAAATGGTGAATCGTCTGCCACCTATCATGTTGCGGAGAATGATCGGGTACATGGGAATGCCATCCCTTGAATACCTTCGAAGAAGTAATGCCACAATGCGGGTCTTCGATGCAGAAGGTATGGCTTCACTATTTGAACTCTGTCTTCATTGATTTCTCTGATCGTCATCGTCGATTTACCGAATTTAGGCCATTGGAAAGGTGCTCGTGGCGTCTCTATTCCGCAAACCACCCTTGAAGATGCTTTGCCAGCTTTGAAATTGAACGGCATAGAGAAATTCCTCACATTCATCCGCGGAATGCTACAGTGGGAGCCAGAAGAGAAAGACGGCGGGTGAACTTTTGAAGGACCCTTGGGATGTCTCTGTGAGGCCACTTGCCAATCTCACAATAGAATCTGTTTACCCAAAGAGTTCAATGTAGCACTCTTTTCAATTTCTCCTCTATGTCTCCCTCCCCTCATCGCACACAGGGTCCAATCGATTTTGCCGTGGAAGGGTGTTCAAGGAGAGGAAAGTGAACAACTCAATGATCAATCTGAAACTTCAGGGGACATTGCACCACAACTGGCCCTGCGGGCTGGCCTTTTTCAGCATGTTGTTTTGCTGGCATACATAGCTGTGACTAGGAAGCTCATCGCATGACTAGGCACTTCTATCATGTGGCGCCAGTCTGCCTCGCCTACCTTTGGGCTATCAAGGAGAATAGGAGAATGCGACGTTGAGCGTGTGGTGATCCAGGCCGACACAATCGATGTGTCTGGGCCAGCTCGCAGCGCCACCGCAAGGTTTCATTACCAGGTAGAGTGCGCGGGGACTTTTTCATTCATGCGCGCATGATCCATTGGGGCCCGTCTAGTCGTAGCTATTTGTCTATAGGCATACATACTCCTGTTTTGATATTCATCGCTGGGCAAAGTACCCTTCCGAGCTCTCTCTACCTGGCCTCACTAAAGGTTCATGGGGCTTCCATAGTGACGATGGACTCATTTACCCGGAGAACAGCTCGAGGAAAGAAGATACTGAAAGGGTTAGGTTTGGCGAAGGTAGCATAGTCGGCGTGTGAATTTTGCCAACAAGCCAAAGCGAGTCAGTTTTACCATGGGCGGTAAACCAGTTGACTGGCAATGGGCAGTTCAAGATGATGATTTAATTCCGGGCAAGTTTCATCTTGCTGTTGGGGTAAATCGGGGTTATGACTGAGGAGGATGAAGAAATTGCCGTGGAGGTCAGCTTCAGTTGTAGAGTGGGCGTCCACAGGCTTGTGGGATACAGATTTCAATTTGAGGGAATTGGAATTAGTTCACTTAGTAATAGTTCAATTCATTCTCCTCTTATGGGGATAGACTCGATTATCCTTCGAATCGGCATTGATTATAAACCCACCGTTGTAATCCAACTGGTCAAAGGTTATTTTTTTTCATGAAACTCGGCTTCTACCCATGCTCTCTCTACCTTGCCCGTAGAGCTATGTATCCACGAGCCCAATCTCGGCAGATTTCTTTCTCTTTGCCAATAACGAATCCCGGGATATGATAATTGGCGAATGGCAGGTTTCTTTTGCAAGGTTATTACCTGTTGCAGGTTCCGGTGGATTGTTCCATAGCTTTATACCATGTTGCACTTTCCCATGATGTATAACTAGGTTATTTCCAACGGGTCTTTTCGTTGTACGAAACTGCCGTTGAAACCGGGGTGCTAGAACGAGGGGAAAACGAGGAACTTTGTTTAAGAACTGCGGAAAGTTACTTGTTATACGGTGCGCCGAAATAGTCTTCAAAGATACAGCTGGTGGCTTGAAAGCGCTGGGAGGAGATCGCAAGGTGTGAACAGTGAGTTAAGTTAACATGATAGGAGAATTAGAAGCTATAAAGCCAAGAGCCATCCCTTTCCGACCTTCTTGGCCATCCCAAAATATCAAACTGCGGCCCATGAGCTTTCTCTTGGAACAATTTGAGTATTTGAGTACATATATAGTATCGTCTACGTCTAGAGGTTCAAGGCTTCCACGATGAAGTTCGACATCCTCGCCCTTGGCCTTCTTGCCACCAGTGCATTTGCCCAGCACGGACCAATTGACTCCTGCGAGAGCGCTATTAGCAACCGGCCTGTTGTAAGTGTTCACTTGTGTATACTCTCCATATTCGTGAAGGCCTAGAAGACTTATTCCCCCCCCCCGGCTCTTCCTTCTTCATGTGCGATGGGAGAATGAAGGACTCGGGACACTTGACCAACCTTTTATAGGCTATCCGATATTCATTCGCAGATGCCGATACCTATCGTCGTATTAATCCTAGAGTACAGCGGTAAGTTTGCCTTGTTTCCTCTACTCCGTACAATATCTATAATGCAGTATACAACGAATCAAGAAAAGATATCAATTGCTAACATGGGGAGAAACTAGGTTATTGAGAAATGATCGGTACCGGAATACCCAGGGTGGCATGTGCACTTACAGTTTACCGCCCATTTGCAACATTCCGTAAGTCTTTTGATATACAGACGGTTGTTCCAATGGATTTGTTTTGACCGTACATCAATAGCCGAGTAACGTATTGGACGTTTGCGACTCTCAAGCAGATCCCGGGCGTCAAAGTCACCCGTACCGATATCAAGGGAGCCAATTGAGTTTGTGAGGACATCTCCGGTCATGCTAAGGGGACTGACTATTTGCCTTGGCCATCCATATGGAATGCGGGGGAATGGTTGAACGAGATCTCTGGTGGCAGGGATGAGGGTGGTCATCCGACTGGTCGAGTGATGGCGTTACGGTTTAATTTGTCCAATTAAATGTGCTCAAAGATGTGCAGTCATGGCAAAGACTCTCTTTTCCCATTCTACTCCGTACTATTTCCAAACCTAGCTCTGTACTCTGCTACCTCTCACAAGAACAACGGGTGGCAGGAGACATACGTTGGGGCTGCTCCCAGCATCCTTCACGGACAACGGGACAACGCAACGCAACACTTCAAGGAACAGATAAAGCTTAAAAGAGAGGACGAAACTCGAAACCAGTCTACGGAGTAGATTACGACGTTTTGCGTGTCTGTCCCCAATCACACCGCCAATCACCATCGAGCTGAGTGGTGGGTGGAGTCGAAGCGAAACAAATCTGCACAGGCAAGGCGCTAGACTGACTAGAAAAGACGACTTTGCCTCTCCTGGACTGGTCCGTTGTGTAAACGGACCCCTGAAAGAAATTTTCCGAGACGTCTTGTCAGGGGGGAGGCGGGAAGTGGGCAGAAGCCAGAAGACTCTACTCTCTCGATTGGATGGACAGGGACTGGACAGGGACAGGACATGGACATAGATATCAATTCGAAACAGATCAGCGAGAGAAGGGCGGAGAAGATATAGAGGGAAATAATTTTTTTTGGATTTTGAAGGAATTGAATTAGACGCTGGCAGCTGACATGCGCATGGTTGAGAGTTCCCCATTTCAATGGCCCTCGACCGACCCGACGCCGACGGAAAGACGAATTCCGGCTTTGCGCAGCGTGCGCAGCGTGCGCATTCTCCCTGCTTTAGCGCTGGCTTACTCTGGCATGGACCCCACTGCTTTGGCCAGCCCTTCTGCATCCCTGCGTTAGGACAGTCTGCGAGAACCGGTATTCGTAGTTTACTATTCCTCCTGGTCCCTGGCCAGCCCAGCCAGCCCCTGTCGAAAATACCGATCCGTTTAGTTTTGGCGCCGATCTGGGGCTGGTTAGCTGGTCCACGTCTCTTCGCCCTCTTGGCAGCTTGCGTAACTCGACCGAAACCAGCCATTCGAAGCCTATTACTCTGACTCCGTACTTTACTTCGTACACAAACTGGCAAAGGAGGACTGACGAGTGAGAACAAAGACACAATGGTCGGTGGTCCGGTGGTCCGGCCTGTTTCCAATACGGGTTAGAACATCTGTCAAAGCCTTCGACAGCTCTCTTGTCTCATTCTTGTCCTACTTTCCTTTGTCCTTTGGCATCTGGCCTCTTAATTCTTTCTTTCTTTTTCATCTGCTTCTTTCGAGGGGCCGAGTTTTATCAATCTTCTTTGTGACCCCAGATCGAGATGGGCTTGTTGGCCCTATTCGTTTAAACGTTCCTTTGATTGCTTCTCGTCGACCACTTCCCACTACTTCGTTCCCTTGTCTTGATCGCTGCGCGACCTGTTGTTCGACCAATCGTTTATCGGTCGGAATCCATTTTCAACTACGCCGTGCGTCCATATTGTCGTCCTTTTCGTCAACATTTCGCTCTCTTTTTTTTTTCTCCTTTTTCAGAGGAAAAAAAAGAAACCATTGAACTTTGAGGACCGAGTATCCCAGGCTTAACCAACTTTTTATTCATTTCGTTTTCCAATTCACCATTCCAAGTCGAAGAACACAATGGTTTCTTCCCTCCTCCTCTTACAAGCTCTAGCAGCACTCGCCACTGCTCTGCCGCATATAACGCAGGATCAAGGTCACCAGAAGCGCTCATTCCGAGTCGATCGTCATCCAAATCCAAATTTCAGCGGCGCCAACGGACCCCGCGCACTTGCCAAAGCATATCGCAAACATGGTGCCAACGTTCCCAAGAATGTCGCAGCTGCGTCCCATGAACAAGACGTGCGGCTCACAAGGAAAAGACAACTTGAAAACCGAGCGCTAGGCATTGCTTCGGTCCCCTCTGTACCTCTCGGAAACGATGTTGCCTACGTTTCGTCTATGACGATTGGCGGCCAGACCCTTGATCTGAATCTGGACACGGGCTCCTCTGATCTTTGGGTTCTCAACACCAAGATTGATAATGCTGAATCTCTCGGTCACACTCTCTATGACCCTGATTCGAGCTCAACCTTCACCCCCTTGTCAAACTTCACCTTTTCGATCTCGTATGGTGACGGAAGCAAAGCTTCAGGCCTTGTGGGCTTAGACAGTGTCTCGTTCGGTGACATCACAGCGCCCCGTCAAGCCGTTCAGCTGCCGACAAACGTCTCAAAGGCCTTGTTGGACGATGAGTCCGTCGACGGGCTTGTCGGACTTGCATTCTCCTCCCTCAACACTGTTCGTCCCCAAAAGCAAACGACATTTTTCGAAACCATCCTGCCCATGCTGTGCGAGCCAGTCTTCACAGCCGATCTCCGTCGACTAACCAGCGGCTCCTACGAGTTCGGCCACATCGACGACACCAAATTTATCGGTCCACTGACTTGGGTGCCCGTCGCCGAGGATACCAAGGGCTTCTGGGAGTTCACCAGTGAGACGTACACAATCGGCGCCAATGGTACGGCCGAAATCGGCCGCGCCGGTGGTCGTGCAATTGCAGACACGGGAACGACTTTGATTCTCGCCTACGAAGAGACAGTTCGAAGTTACTACTCGCACGTCGAAGGCGCCAAAGAGAGTAGCGTCGCTGGCGGATTCGTGTTCCCCTGCAACTCGACGCTCCCCGACCTCACCCTGGACGTGGGCGGATACCGTGCTCTCATTCCAGGCGAAGAATTGAACTACTCGCAGGCCGGCGACAGTATTTGCTATGGAGGACTCCAGTTGATGCCTACCGGCTCATCGCTCCAGATTTTCGGCGACATCTTTTTCAAGTCACATTTTGTCGCTTTTAACGCTGGAAACCGCTCCATGGGATTTGCTGAGCATATCTAATTGCGATATGAAACGATGCCTCCTTACATTCTCTTACGGCATCCAGTCATGACTAGTTTTTTTTTTTCCTTTTTTTACTTTTTTTTTTACTTCAACTCATTCTACATTCTACATTCATTTTTTTTTCATTTTTTTCATTTTGTATATAGATTTCCTTATTGCACTCCTTTGGCTCGGGCCAACATTCATTCATTTACATATTTAGGGTCGGTTTCTAAGTATTTGGGATCGCAAACAAAATGGCATCTAGGGCCTGGGCTTGAGAATAAAGGATACACCGGCGCGCGGGATACGGGACTAGAGTACCTCACACTCATTTGACATTCAATAGACACACACAAGAATACAAGAATGTGCCTTCTTTTCATCTCGTACTATTTGTCCCAAGGCGAGACATGTCTATTCTAGAGCAGACGCAGTCTTCCCCTCCATTTCTATCACTTCGTACCACCTCATCTTTCTAGTTTTCTAGTGAGCGAAACGGAAGTCCAGGCGACGGCTTCCATGAAGCTTAGTGTTGAGGATGTAATCTTTCTGCTGCTCGGGTGTCATGGCATTCCAAATACGGTCCCGTTGCTTGTTTCTCCAGACATAGTAAATCTTTGTGAAGAGGAACACGCCAATGACGCCAAAGTTGATAATCATCAACTGCAAGTTTCCGCGCTTGTAGTATGGCCGGTCGTCTTGGCGATAGATGTTACTGTAAATAATGGCACCAGCTTGGACCGTCATCTAAGAAAGCAAACATTGTTAGAAATAGCACCGAAGAGATGAATCGAGGGCAGGAGAGACTGATTACATTGTACAGGGCGGCTGACACAGATCGTGCTCCCACGTTATTGGAGTTCTTAGAGCACCAACCAACAAGAATTGCGTCTAAGTTGAGATGATTAGTTTAATTTTCGAGGAGTAGTAAAGGACCCGGGGGAAAGGTTGACTTACGTGCGTAGGGGTAGGACAACAAGACTGTGGTGAGCGCGTAGGTTCCCCATTTGTCGTCCACAAGGCCTGGCCAGAATCGTAGTGCAATGAGGCAGGGCAATGTCCAGAGTGGCTGGAGCATGGCGATGAACGTTCTCTCATTAAATCTTTCTGATAACCAGGTCAAGGCAATCAGGTTGAAAATATGGAACACATCCTACGGAAGATATATAATGTGAGTCATACTCCTTCTGCAAAGTAAGAGGGATTGAGAGGAACAAACCTGGGGGATGGTGAGTAAATTCGTGATGAAGGGATCGAAGCCAATTCGTCGGAGGGTGAGGGTGAGATACTGTCCAGGCGGGCCTTGAGGAATGAACTCGATAAGACCGATAGCGTAAAGAGGCCAAAGGTCAAAGTCCTTGAACGCCTCCCACAGTAACTTGGGGGTAATGGCCTGTCGATTGTGCATATCACCCTTGGAAGGATCATCGCGCAGCACTCGGTTCACCAAAACGCGAATCTCCCGCTCGCTGAACCAACCCTTGGGACGGAACCAAGCCTTCGTCTGCACAGCAGAAGCCGGCATGTAAAAGAAACTAGCAAAACCGATAAGAAGCGTCAAGAGTCCCTCAATAAGGAACAACCACTGCCAACCAGCCCAACCGCTCACACCTCGAAGGCGCAGCAGGCCGAAAGCGAGGAGCGAAGTCACAATTCCGGTGATGGAAAGCGAAGTCCAGAAGATGCTTAGTCGTATGGGGAGTTCGCGTGATGTGTAGAAATAGGAGAGCCAGAGGACGATGTCGGGAATGAAACCGCCTTCGAGAACGGCGAGGAGGGCGCGGGTTACGAGGAATGAGGTTCGGCCTGTTATGGCGCATTGGGACATTGCTACTACAGACCAGAGCATCATTTGGAGGGGGATCCAACGGTCGGGGCCTATAGCTTTGGAGACTAGCTGGGAGGGGAGTTCGGCGAGGAGGAAGGAGAGTTTGAAGACTGTGTTGCCCCAATTGTAGTCTGCAGAAGATGATTAGTTATTTGCAAGGCTTTTTGTTTTCTTTGGGGGGGGAATGTTGTGGAACATACCGTTGGTGGTCATATTCAAGTCGTCCAGCATGTTATCTGCGACAGCCTGCGATAAGTTCCCTCGATCGACTTGAAGAGCGAAGAACATGATACACTATCCCAAAAACATGAGCTAAAACCTGCACAAAAGCCGCCATAAAGCATCGCAGCGAGCACAGAAAGGAACATTGTGAAGAAAGATTCAAACTTACAGCCCATAGACAAACCCTCCAATCCAACTTCCTCACAAGAGCCTTCTCCTCCTCCTCAGTCCACTCAAAACTGGGATCAAAATAGTCCCGGCACTCATACTTTGCCTCCTCATACTTTTGTCTCCACCGCTGCGCAATAATCGGATCAAGAAACGGATTCTTGTCCAGATCGCTGCTTCCAGACGTAGATCCGTCACTAGCATGATCAAACTTTTTGTCGTCTTCCACGGAAATGACGACTTTTTCATCCACGACAACCTTGTCTTTTGCGTCACTGAACACCGGTGACGAAGGAGATGAAGTCTCCGTGCTCGAAGGCACAATCGTGGCGTCCTTGGCCATGGCGTGAATTGTCAGTTGAAACAAGGAGGGGGGGGAGGAGAAAGAGAAAGGAGCTTTGTGGTGTTTGCCAAGGAGAAACAAGCTCTTTGCGATCTGCCTCGAGAAGACCAACTTTGGGTAGTGGAAGGTTCGGGGACTCTGGGTAAAGTTGGCAGTGCAATTCCAAGACCTTGGCTTTTTGGGGTTGAGGGTGGGAAGGATCTGGGATAGATATATATGTCGAAGACGAAGCAATTGACTATTCTACTTTTGTCAGATATTGGATATCGCACCTTTTTTTTCCCCTTTAGAACTTGTCATCCGATATTCTGGATTGTTTTTACTGTAATTTTTACTATCCGATTTTTTTTAATTCTCTAATCTCACTCCTTGTTTTTGTCTACATATGTTAATTTGGCTTTGGTATGGCGTGCTTGCAGGGAAGCGGACGTTCTGAACATCCCGACCAAAATACCTAGAAAAAAGGCCGATAGTTGTGGTTCCGAGTCGCTGCCGATGGAGGGTTCTCGGCGCCACGATCTGGATTCCTACATCCATGTCCTAAGTCATTGGAAGGGGGGTGTTTATCTTTGTTTAGGGGCCTTGTGAGTGGTTGGGGTGAGTTTGTCTAAAGGGTGGTTCGGGGGAAAGATTGCGCGGAGGGGTGGTCGCACGTCCCACGTCGCACGGTTCCCTGAAGCTCGGAGCGGGTATGGTGCATACATGTCTTGGACTTCAAGAACGACATCCGGGGCCCAAAGCTCGTTGGCATTGGTTGCATCGGTTGACTGGGCATACTCCGTATCGTAGTAGACTGACGAGAGTGGGGGTTATGGCGACAGGGTCTTTAGTGAACATGTCTGCATTTCACTCCGCTTTTTTCTGCTTTCTTTTTGGATGTTGTCGAAAAGCCTAAGGTGATTACTTCAATGAAGGAGAGTGTTCTGTGGAGGTCGCTTCCTCGAGCAAGACTGGCACGGTGCATGGCTGTTGTGTCATGTTGGAATACACCTCCTTTGCAGTGAACCGGCATTTCTTTTCTCGCCCTTTTTTTCAATTGACATTATTGAAAACTTTTGAACTTCATAATGCCATGGAGAATTGTTGGAACTGGTTGTTCAAACTAGAGTGGCGTGCAAGAATGTCGCCATATGAGATAATAATAAGGTTATTCCGTTGCATCACGGAAAATCCACCATTTGCCATACAAACCACACCGTTGAAAAAAATAGTCCACAGAACCCCCCTTGGCCCCTTACTACTTCGTACTAACAGTTCCATTGCGATATGCATCATTATATGCTTGTTATGGGGTCCTCCCGTTGCGTGATAAGCCCCTCACTGCGTCCAATAGCATATTGGCAAAAGCCTCTTACCCCAAAATCCGGTCTCGGAAACCTGATCCTTCGCTCTATCCCTTATAGTAAAGACGAACCCCGAGTACTACTAGCTTGGGGGCTCGCTCGTGTCACCGCTAGTATTTGGGGAGCACGTAATGCAAAATGAGCTATAGTGATAGCTCATTTGGCGGATTGCAAAGAACCATCACTTCTATTGACGGACTTGGTCCGTTCGCCGCATTGTGACTTTTTGCCAAGGATTGTATGCATATGAATATGGCCATGATAGGGGCCGAAGGAAGCTTTTGCATCATACGTTAGCATCCGCGAAGTGGCGTATGGACCTTGTTCCAAATAGGCGTGGGGGGTTGGGGGTTATCTTGACGGATATGTCAGTCCATTTACGGAGTACAGGGCTTCAACTTGCCTGGAGGCCACCAATGAGACGTGTGCAGAGATTCCAGCTGAGAGAGACGGACAAATTTACTTCTTTCGATGGATGGGCAGGGTTAACGAATGCAGTAAGGACAATCAATAGTATATCATGCTGTGCATTTCTTTTGTATACACTTCAAGCGAAAGATTGGAATCACGTATGTCGGTTTCCAGAATATCCATATGAAATAGACTGCAACACACACCTCTTTGCCATCTGTCATTGAACAAAGGTGTTGTCCGACCCCTGCTACCACGAGTTTTCTTCTTTTGTAAACTACCGGAAAGTTGGACGCAGCAGCCGCCAAAGAGAGCCCCTCCCCCTCCATCACTTCTTTTCAGGTGTGAATTGCGTTATCTGTAAGCGAATGGCAGGATATTTGGATGGACGCCTACCCCATTCTATTTACCTTCAACTCTCTAGGCATCGGTAGCATCCGGTAGTTTGTTGGGCGTGCGGGATACTCTATTACATACAGTTGGAGACTTGTCCAGACCATTGTTGGGAGCGGTTGGACCACTGTGGCGAGAGAATGGAGAGAGCATGGCAAGAATTGCCGTCGTTTCGACAGGTGGGATACCCATGTGCTGGTCTCTTCTTCAATATATTGGATGGCAGCAAAGATCACGACCTCTTTCGATGGCCAAAACACCACCGTGTCCTGACCCTTACCTCAGCTTCTGTATCGGCCGCTTCTCAGACCACATTCTCTCGAATTGACCGTGACATAGCGTTGAAAGACGGTCACTCCCAGACACAATCTTTAGTACTGCACTGCTGTGCCGAAAGTCAAGGGAGAATATTGAGCATGTCGCGAGGTAATCATTGGGGTTCTACAAGTATAAGGCTCAGCGAGACGAATGTCTTTTGACATTAGGGGGATAGAATAAAAATCATATAGCACACAATACATCAAATAAGGGGGCAATTTTGCCTCCCGCCCTTCTACAGACAAAACCCTTTACTCCGTCCACCCGCGAACCTGGACCTCGGGCTCAATGCATTACGACTCAGGCAGCACACTCTACTTCTCGGCAATGCAATGCTGGGCCGGGAAAAAGCAACATGAAGAGGCGAGGGGCTATTTGTTTCAATATCCTGTGACGAGACTCTTTCCCGATGCCAGGGTATTGGGAACATCCCTCATCTGGCAAGGGCAACGATCAACCATTCGAGCCAACATATGGCGTGACTTGGTTATCAGTCCAATTACTGTCCAGGTTTATCTCCTCTATGATGCGATGTCGGTATTGGAACTGCTGTTGGGTTCGAATTGCCCGTCATTAGTCTTTCTAACATTGCTATCAGCCAGTAAGGTTTACGACACCTTGATCACCCCTACACCCCCAAAAACCACAACCATGTCCAACCGGAAAACCGAGTTTCCAGATCATTGAGATCTTGGGGGACTCCGATATGTGTGACGAGCGCATCCTTTTTGCCCCAGATGATCTCAGGGAATGGACCATCGAGGAGTTCCGAGCTGTCGGAAGTCCCACCCTGTCAAAGATGGCAGAGATCATGAACTTCCGTGCTCTCAACCTCCAAAAAGAAAGCACACCAACCACTCCAACTCGCGAGGACAGCATGCCTACCGCCCTGCCTCGCGAAGCCACAACACAAATTCCAGACTACAACTTCCACGAGCAATCGACCACCCGGGATCATCGCCCCACTGGGACACCCGTGCGAAGTCAGCCTGAGCAGAGGGAAGAAGTCCCCAAGGACTCCATGGCCGCTAGCCTTCGGTACAAGGCAGCCAGCAAGGACAACACAGACGACAAGAGCCAGACGAGAGCCCTGGGCATCATATTCAAGGTCTACGATTCCAACAAGCAATGCAAGGGATCTACCGACGATATGAGCCTCGAGTACCGCACAAGGATGTTCCTCTCCTTCTGCAGAGACCACGGTCTATCCGAGGACTATCTCCACCGTGCTCTACCGGCCACTATGACAACCGGCGAGGCGTCCGATCATTGTCAAGCCGTACGCGAAAGTACGACACAATGGCGCCTTGTGGCCATTGCCTCTTTCTGCCGTTCGAGGGCGCATCTGTAAGGAGTCTGAGTCTATTGGGATCGCCATACTAGGCTCGGGACTGAATTGGGAATCGGCGAGTCCGAGGAAAGAGAGTGATCAAGGGATGGGAGAATAATTGTAAACTATAATAAGAGGCCCCGCAAAGCCCCTGCCTGCCTACGAAGAGGTTCGATGCATTGATCTTGTGGCTAGTCATTGTTGGTGGAAATTCATGCGGTCACTGTTCGACTTCATGGGAACTTTGTCGTGACATTCAGAGTCCCCCTCCGATGATGTCAATAAAATAGGTGATTTTACCGTTACGCCTCTCAAGAGAACCTTGATCATTATCCCGGAGTCTTTAGGCAATATGCCGAAGTATACAGGCGACGGTTCGAATTAAGTCAAAACCTTATCAGATCTACATCGACCACATTGCTTGCCACAGACCTTCCTCGGGAAGGTGTTAGAATTCAACTTGTAACTTGTACCATGATGGACCTGCAGCGCATAGCCTCCTGTGGCTGATCTAGAAGCATATTGGTTATAATGCGTGGGACGCTCTATAACTCAACAATGAAATGCTGCTTGCCTTCTGCTAAACCTGTCTTCTTTCCCCCTTCCGTTCAAGAGTTGAGTGGAAAGGACCTAAGGTGGCCCTTGCCAGTATTCAAAGGTTAAAAAAGAGGCCTAGAATGCGATGGATAAACATTGAAAGAGCCTCGTTCCAAAGGCGTAGATGCAAGATTCAAGTCCTCCTCTGGCGTCCCTGCAGGATTCAAGAATTGAGTCAAACCAGACAAACAACACAGAAGACTTTTGATCATGTCTCTTCTTGGACTCCATAAGAGCACTGAACTAACGTTTCCTTTTTTTTTCTTCTTCTTCTTTTCTTTTAGAGTCAATTTCCCCTCGTTTTCTATTGGTGGTCGAGAAAATCCACATTGGTGAAAATATTACATTAATTTTTATATTGCAAGGTTGCAACATTCATCCCAAACGAGAGCCGAGACTCACGCAAAGGGGCAAAGGGGAAAGGGGATGGAATTGTTCTTTTCTTCGTTTTCTGTTCAAATCTATGCACATCGCAGCAGCATCTGGTACACAATCATAATTAGCAATGCGGCTCGCTACCGGTGCAGTCGGGTTGTGCTGCCTGCTTCCCTTGACCCAGGCATCCATCCTCGATCTATTTTCCACTTCCGGCATCAAACCCCCCTCACCTGAAGAGGAACAGACACTGCCATTGAATCCGCCATGGAGTAGTTATATCAGGATCAAATCGTGGGACATCATCTCTTCCGAGCATATTAACTACACTGTCGAGGATCTCTCGGTGCCAGGCGGCCTCGGCCTCAACAAATCGGCCTGGTACCATGTCGACAACGAGAGCTGCACGCTCATGGGCTGCCTGATCAACGCGGGCGTATACAAGGATTCGAGCCTATTCTTTTCCGAAAACCTGCTTGCTTTTAACAATTCCCAGTTCGACGTGCCTTGGTACTACCGCTCCGATTTCAAGCTCGAGATCCCATGGGACTACGAATTTTACGTCCTGGAAACCCACGGCATCACACCGCGCGCCGATATCTGGCTCAACGGGTGGAAAGTGGCCGATTCGTCCATGCAGACGGGCGGGTATGGAGGGTACACGTACGAGGTGACAAACTACGTAGAAGAAAACAACACCATCGCTATCAAGACCTATCCCACCAACTACGACCGCGACTTTGCCCTCGGATTCATCGATTGGAACCCCAGCCCGCCTGACAACGGTACCGGTGTATGGCGAGGCATCGACGTTCGTAGAGTAGGGCCCGTAAGCGTCTCGGCCCTCCGCGTAAACTTTGACTTCCACGAGCCCTTCGGCAGCCGAGTGACGGTGCACGTCAGAGCCGACGCCCACAACTTTCGAGCTCGCGATCTAACCCTCATAGCCCGGGTCGTGATCTCTTTCTGCGAAGGCAATAAGTGCACCAGAAAACGATTCCACAGGGACATGCACATGGACATGAGCTCCAGCGCCGAAATCCTTCTGTCGGCCGACATTGAAAACCCGCATCTGTGGTGGCCCCGGCAATGGGGCCCGCAGCCGCTGTACCAAGTGCAGCTCGGCGTCTACGTCGACGAGTACCTCTCCGACATCACCAAGGAGACGAGCTTCGGCATCCGCCAAGTCGCCAACCGTCTCGGCCCCAAGAACGATACCCTGTTCCTCGTCAACAATATTCCCTTCCAAGTCATTGGCGCAGGCTACTCGGCAGACATGTTCCTCCGCTGGGACGGCGACAGGTTTGCCACTCAAGTCAAATACGCCCTCGACATGGGCCTCAACACAATTCGGCTCGAAGGCAAAATGGAACAGGCCGAATTATACGAGATTGCCGACCGAGAGGGCATGATGATCATAGCCGGCTGGGAGTGTTGCGACAAGTGGGAGGCTTGGCCTCACAACGACCACATGGAGAACAAGCAGATCTGGACCGATGACGACTACGCCACAGCGACCGCGAGCATGCGGCATGAGGCGACCATGTTGCAAACGCATCCTTGCGTTCTCGTCTTCCTTATTGGAAGCGACTTTTGGCCCGACTTCCGCGCAACGGAGAATTACCTCGACATGCTGAAGTCGGTAAACTGGCCGGTGCCCGTGCTCTCGTCGGCCGTGTCCCGAGGGCACCCCGTGCAAATGCCGCATTCAGGTCTCAAGATGGAAGGGCCGTATGATTGGGTGCCGCCTTCGTACTGGTATGACACCGACCCATCCGAGAAGCGGCTGGGAGCGGCTTTCGGCTTCGGATCCGAGCTGGGTGCGGGTGTCGGGACACCCGAGATTGGCAGCCTCCGGAAATTCCTCCGAACTTCGGAGATGGAGCGAATGTGGAAAAGGCCCGTGGACGGCATGTTCCACATGTCAACCAACGAGTCGCCGTTTCGTGATCGTCAAATCTATAATAATGCCCTCTGGAAACGCTACGGCGCGCCGTCGTCGTTTGACGACTACATCATCAAGTGCCAGATGATGGACTACGAGGCCACGCGTGCCCAAGTCGAGGCATACCGTGTAAGGTGGACAGCGCCGCGTCGGGCCACGGGCATGGTATACTGGATGATGAACAACGCATGGCCGAGTCTTCATTGGAACCTGTTCGACTACTACCTGCACCCGGCAGGCTCGTACTTTGGAACCAAGACAGCCGGACGCGAAGAGCACATCGCCTACGAGTACACGAAGAGAAAGATTTGGTTGCTCAACCGGACTATGAAGCCAGGCGCGAAGAGGTTGGTGGAAATCGAAATCATGGACACAAAAGGCTCCAAAGTCTTTGGCGCCGACATGTTTATCGACACGAAACCGAACGGGAGTGTAGAGGTCGGTGTTCTTCCGGGAATCGACACCATCGAAGGCGTCATGTTGCTCCGTCTCGTCCTCAAGGACCCCCAAGCCAACAACAAGGTATTGAGCCGAAACATCTACTGGCTCGAGAGCCAAGACGACACTCTCGATTGGGGCGCTTCGAATTGGTACCACACACCAGCGGCGAGCTTTGCCAATTACACGGGGATCGGTGAAATGGAGAAAGCAAAAGTGGTCATTCGGGCCAGAGCGCTTGGGGTCGGTTCGTTTGTCATCGAACTTGAAAACTTGAGTGACGTGCCAGCAGTGTTTATCAGACTGACACTGCTGGACGCCCAATACGAGGACATTAACCCCGTCATGTGGAGTGATAACTACGTGACGGTTTGGCCTCGGGAGAAGATTGAGTTGCAGGTGCAGAGCTCAGGGTCGGCTTTCTCCGTCGAGGTTGCGGGCAGAAACGTCGAGGCTTCGAGGGTAATTCTTTAAAGGACGAGACATAGCGCGCGCGGTGGGGGGCTTCGGGGTTTTTTTTTTTTTTCGCGATACCTGAATTAATTGATTCTATTTCCTTTACCCACGTCACGACCTTTTCTATGCCTTTTTCTTTTTTCGCAGTTGCTTCCTTTTCAAGCCTCGCAGATTGAGTGTTATGCAAGGAAGGCGCCGGTTCCCGGTCTTCCGTGACCCCGTGATTATCTTTTTTTTTTTTTTTTTTTTTGCCAACTGCCGTCGACTGTACCCGGCTGTGTGTGGAACCCCTCCTCTGCGGCCCCTTTTCTGAAGTCGAGAGCAAACAAAATAACACGGCTACTTACTTCTAATGCATATCTATTTTATCCATTCTGAACTCCTATAACTGTTTGATTTGTTCCGTCTCTTCAACCTCTGTATGTTTAGAGTAGATGATGGTGTCACGGGCGTGGATGGCGTTGTTCTTTGCCAGGGGTCATCGAGCTAGGAGAGCTAGGAGACGGAGGTCCTCTGAGAACCCACCAGCTCCATCTAATACTACGGAGCACTTGTAGTAATAGTTTAGAGCGCTCACGAGAAATACCTGCGGGAATACACTTACCCGGGCAATTAGGCCAGCCACTACTTGTAAATAGTGCTTGCCGTCCCCCATGACACACAGTATATTAATGCCTTAACTGCTCCGTACTCCGTACTCTGTATGAAAATAAAAAAATCCCTTACCGAAACCGGAACAGCGACCTGGTTTTTTTTTTTTTCACTCTCTTTTCGCCGTTAGCTTCAATATCATCGCAAGTGGAGATCACGCAAGGAGTCGAAATGCCCACCATGCCCGCCCTGCCCGCCCTATCCCCGTCTCTACTTACGAGCCAACTTTAATAGGATTAGGAAATGTGCAAGTAAACTACGGAGTAGAATACAGAGTAAAATAGTGAATATTTCAAAGTGAAATGAAAAATCACATAATATCCTGACTTTTTTTTTTCTCATCCCCCTTTCGAGTCACCAAGGAACCACCCAAATACAACGCTACCCAACATTCCATATCAAAGATCGACCCAGGCTTAAAAGATTAAAAAAGCCCGTTTTGTTGATCAGAGTGAAGACATTATCAAAAGGTTTCCCGCAAGAAGGGGTGGAAAGGGGGGCGAAACAAATAGCAACGACACCTTCTCCAGCACCACCGCCGATGCCGAGTCCTCCGGTCCCGTCGCCAACGGGCCAAGACCAAGGTGAAAAGAAGACGGCCCGAGAAACCGCCCGCGAAATCGTCACTTTTGCAGACGAGGTTCCGGATGGCGGGTGGTTTGCCTGGCTTCAAGTCGCCGGGTCTCATGCCCTCTTTTTCAATTCCTGGTAAATGATAACACGCCTTGCCTTGTCTCCATTTCAAGATATCACGAAAAAAAAAAAAAAAAAAAAAAAAAAAAGAGTAAGAAACAAATTCTAACTTTGCACAGGGGCGTCGTAAACACATTTGGGGTCTACCAAACATACTACGAAACAGCCCTCCTACACACATCCTCTCCCTCCACAATCTCCTGGATAGGTTCCGTCCAATCCTTCCTCCTCCTCGCCGTGGGCGTAATCTCAGGACCCCTCTTCGACGCCGGCTACTGCAAAACCATCATCTCAGTAGGCGCCTTCTGCACCGTCTTCGGCTTCATGATGACGAGTCTCGGCACCCAATACTATCAAATCCTCCTAAGCCAAGGTTTCCTCATGGGCATCGGAGCAGGCTGTCTCACCGTTCCCTCTCTAGCCCTCATCCCCCAATATTTCAACCGAAAACGGGCTCTCGCGACGGGCGTGACGGTGGTAGGAAGTAGCATAGGAGGCGTAATCTACCCCATCGTTTTCCAAGCCCTAATCGACAAGGTAGGTTTCGGATGGACAAACAGAGTAATGGGCTTCATCTCCCTCCTCACATGCGGCTTTTCCCTCTGCGTGATGCGCCAACGCACACAACCCCGCAAAGTCCGCTCCCTCATCGACCCGAAAGCCTTCCACCAAGTCTCCTACCTCTTCTACTGCTGGGCCATGTTCATGGTTAACCTCGGCTTCTTCATCCCCGTCTTTTACCTCCAAACCTACGCCATGTCCCACGGCCTCACCGACAAAAACATCGCCTTGAACCTCGTAGCCATATTAAACGCTGCGAGCGTGGCAGGCCGTTTGGCGCCCTCCTTCATCGCCGCCTGGATAGGGCCCGTCAATACTTTTATTGGTGTGTCGCTGTGCGCCGGCATCGTCGCTTTTACCTGGATCGCCGTCCACACGGCCGCCGGAAACATCGTGTTTGCCCTCATGTACGGCTTCTTCTCCGGCGGCATCGTTTCCTTGCCCGCCGTCGTTCTCGCGAGCATCACGGATGATTTGAGCTTCATGGGTGCACGCATGGGTACTTCGTACCTCTTCAACGGCATCGCCTCGCTCTGCGGCGCACCGGCAGCCGGTGCCATCTTAAAGGCATCGGGAAATTACCTCGGTATCCAGCTTTTTGCCGGCTTCTCCATCATCGCCGCGTCTTTTTTCCTCTTCGGTACCAGGGCTGTCGTAGTTGGGCCAAGGCTTCTCGCCAAAGCCTAACAGCACACGCGGGGATAGCCTATCTTGATCACTTGCATTCAAAATTTCCTTACTATTTTTTTGGGTCGATTTACCACTTGGGACAGTTTCGGCGGCTTGAGCCAACATACAAGTAGATGTGACGGCCTCTAGAGACATTTCTTTCTCCTTTTGTATCGAAATACTGTTCATATCCCATTTCTCGCTTTGAGCCAGTCCCTTGCTATTCATGTATATATATTCTCTTTTCTTCGCTGTTCTCTTTGTTTCTGTCGCTACATGTTCATAGAAAAAAAGCACCAATCTGCCATTGCCTGCATCTCTCGACAACATTCCATACCGCCTATCAAAAAGGAGACCATATACACAAACTAAAAAGTTCCACATCGGCCTCGGTGATACTCTTCAATTCGTACATCTCAGTCATACCATCCTGACCGCGATCTATCTCCCAGTACTCACCCACGGTGCCAATATATCGTAGCTGTGGCACCTGAGTAGCAATGGTGCGAAATGCTTGGATTCTGCTATCCACGGGTAGAGGCTCCTAACTGTCCTCATTACCGTGAATATGAAGCTGGTTGAGGTTTTGGAGTCTTCGTAGACGATTGCAGATGGCGTCAAAGTCTGTGATTATCTCACCTTGAATCGGGGATTCGGCCACGCGGATACAAAGGCCTTCTAGAGCGCCATCGTCGCCCGAGACAAGATTGTCGAGAACCTCCAAGGCCGACGGCACTTGCACCCCAACCCCTCGTGTGACGTGGAGCCTAATCAGATCTATGTCCATCATTCGTAGGTGTATGGGAAGATTCGGAAACTCGGCGCTATACTCTAGAAGACTTGCCAGCTCCCGAACAAAGCCCATCATGCAGAAAGAGACAGCCACTTGACGTGCAAATGACGCAGGAAGTGTTGCTAGATAACGATGAATGCTAAGCGTGTAAATTTCTGCAGTTATTCGACGTAATTTAGGCGTGATGGCGGGTCCTACAACTGTCAATATGTCGGGGGGCTTGCCTTCCATGTTATAAATGTGAATCTCCTCCAGATGGGTGAGATCGGTAAGGTATTGGAGATCACACGGATTGTGAACGTGCACATCAGCCCCAAAGGCAAGTGATTTGAGACGGAGTGGTCTGGCGCCCCTTTCCCGGTACTCGCGACAAATCTTTTCGAGGAAGCAATAATACTCGCCTTCTGCGCCTCTGCGATGGAACGTACAAGGTTCCAATGAAGACGAGCTGAATATCGTCAACGCAAGGTCACTAATTCTAGAGTTCTTTTCAAAAATACAAGGAATCTCGTTCTGCCACCATGAGAGGTCTTTGATCTCCATGAATGCCAGCTCCCGCAGATCCCGAAAAGCACCAAAGCTGAAATTTGGGCTCTGACCGGGGCCAGGGGCTATAAAATCAATAGGATGCCCCTCCGGCTCCGGCTGCTCGTGCTCCTCAATCTCTTCTTCCGAATCCCAGACAAAATCAGGAAATTGGATGCTCAGGGTTCTGATCTGGGTTTCGCAGAGGGCGTGAAATATGCTCTTTTCTCCGGGTAGGTTGATCCAGCTATACCCCAGGTTTGTCTCCGGTTAGCCAGTTCAACCCAGTTTAGATTTTCTTTTTTTTTTCTGTAAAAAAAATAAAAAAAGGCAAAGGCAGGAGAGGTGCAAAGGACCTGAAAGTCTTCAAACATTTCATGTGTTGTATCATTTTGGTGATACATTCCTGAATCTCGGAGGTCAGGATTGTATTATGGAATTGGATGATTCTCGTGTGTCTGAACACGTCCTTGTGAAAGAGTGAGTCTGGACACACTTCAAACACCTCTGAGAAGTACAAGTGACGAAAGGCCCATCGATCTATGGCATTCCGGAATCTGTGGTTTACGAGACGTGCAGTAAAAAGGGTATGGTTGCTGGTGATCTAGCGAGAAATCAAAAGTTAGCGGAAATAGTGTTCGTCCATTTCCTCCTGTTACAATGAGGCTGAGGCAGATGAATAAGAATGCGTACGAATGTTGCTATAAGATCCAGGAGTTCGGCGGGGAGGCGTGCGACAGGGGCGACTTCTGAGGTCGCCATGTTGGAAAGGCGGATGAATCGAAAAGCCTATCCAAAAAGATATCTTGTACTGTCGCGATTATCAAGGAATTGACATGAAAAGGCTAGACAAAAGAATGGACGGGATATGAATTATTCTGGCCGAGTTTGGCTTCTGTGTACTCGGAGAGTCCAACAAAGAGGTGCTTCGTAAAACTTGAACGAGAGAAGACAAGATTGGCCATTTTCTATCTCCCCCTTTCCTTTCCTTTCCTTTCAAATCCCAACGAGGAAGGAGTTGTGCGAGTTGCGTTTCTGCCACCTTCCTTCAATTTTGAGACTCTTTGAGACTTTTTGAGACTTTTTGAGACCATTTCTTCTTCGTTCCTTCCCCTATTCTATTCTACTATTCTAGAAGATGAGAAGTCCTTCGTGACTCAATACGAGCCTTTATTTCTGGAAGACGCATTCCCCACTTTGTGTTGAAGTTATCGCATGCTCTATCTCGGGAACAGAGACAGGAGTATGTCAGTCATCTTCCTTGACCAAGCAATTTATTTCACCGACAAACTCAAGCAAAATGCACAGACAAAGAATGGTAATCAACCCGTGCTGGGGGTATGCGTGTCGTTATCTCTTCGCTCATACTCGTACGGAGTAGTCATATGCGCCGTCGACGAATCACAAGTCACGCCCTTCCATAGACAATTGTACGAAGGAGCAATACCCTTGGAAATCGCGGGAACACATTGTCGGAATTGAACGAGCATTCCACTAGAGAAGAGTACGGAGTATGCCGCTTAGATACGGGCCGAACATCTCTTTGGTGTTTGTCAACTTTCTTATCCGATTTTACTTGAGCTTCAACCAGTAGGATTGCATGGCACAATGATGAAATAGTAAAACGAGCCCATCAATCCGCCGCAGATGGTGTAAATAAAAGGACACGACCTTCCCATCCCCTTTGCTTTTTTTTTCGCTTACAACACGTCAGTTTCTTTCATTACCCTCCCATTTTTTTCTTTCTTTCTTTCTATTCATATCCAATCTCGTGTGTTTTGACATCAAGAGTCAGATTGACTTGAGTCATCGGGAACCTTTGTTTTGTACCCCACCTACCTGGAGCCGAACCAACCCCTCTTCGTACGCCCCCGAAAGTTTCCCTCCAGTGACTCCTCGATAGTTTCTCTGATAAGAAACAATACCATCAAGTGACGGGGTGCGGGAATTATATAAACTCCTCGCAACAGGCAGCTTACTCGGAAGTCATATCGTCCTTATTTGTTTTGGTCTCGTTAACCATTTCCAATGGCTGCCCACGACGCCGGTGCTGCCTCTGAAGCTACCCTTCCGGTCTTTGGTCGGGGGTTGTTGAAAGAATTCCTCATTGACCCGGCCTATCGCAACCTGAATAACGGTATTATTTCATTTACCTTGTCCATTTTGTTCTTTTCCCCTTTGTCGTGTGTATGGCTAACCAAGTTAATGATAGGCTCTTTTGGAACAATCCCTCGTCGGGTTCAAGATGAACTCCGTGGTTTTCAAGACCGGGCTGAAGCTCGTCCCGATCCCTTCATTCGTTATGAAACCCCCAAACTCCTAGACGCTTCGCGCGCCGCTCTTGCCGAGTATATCTCGGTCCCACCATCCACCGTGGTCGTTGTCGCCAATGCCACGACCGGAGTCAACACCATTTTGCGTGCCCTCAGTTGGGACGCCGATGGAAAAGACGTCATCCTCTATTTCGCTACAATCTATGGCGGATGCGGTCGCACCGTGGACTACGTTGTGGACACGACGCGCGGGCTGGTTTCATCGGAGCGCATCGAAATCAAGTATCCCCCCGAAGATGACGAAATAGTCGCCCGCTTCCAGAAAACCGTCGAGTCTATCAGAAAAGAGGGAAAGCGGCCCAAAATTTGTGTTTTTGACACTGTAAGCAGCCTTCCGGGTGTACGTTTCCCTTTCGAGCGCATTACCGCTGCTTGTCGAGAGGAGAAGATTCTCTCGCTGGTGGATGGTGCTCAAGGCGTCGGAATGATCCCCTTGGATGTCGGCGCTTTGGACCCGGACTTCCTGGTTTCCAACTGCCACAAGTGGATGTTCGTCCCGCGCGGCTGCGCCGTGTTATACGTGCCGGAACGGAACCAGCATCTTATCCCCTCAACCATCCCTACCAGCCACGGTTATATCGCACCCGAAGGGAGCCCATCCTTGAAGCTGGGTCCAAGACTTAACCCGCTGCCTCCGAGCGAAAAGTCCACCTTCATTAGAAATTTTGAGTTTGTGGGCACCATCGACAGTTCACCGTACTTTTGCATTCCTGCAGCCATACGCTGGAGGGCCGAGGCTCTTGGCGGCGAGGATCGCATTATTTCCTATCTCTGGAAATTGGCCAAGAGTGGTGGCCGAATTGTGGCCGACGCACTAGGGACGTGGACACTGGAGAACGCCGCAGGCACACTTACAAACTGTGCCTTGGTCAACATAGCGTTGCCTTTGGTGGTTGAAGGGGCCGACCTGCTACCAGCTCCGGTACCACTGGAGGGGCAAGCCCGTGCCAAAGACTTTGTTATCGCCCAATCACATGCCCAAGCCACGTCCAAATTCATCCTTGAGACTTTGGTGGACGAATATCAGACTTTTGTCGCCCTATTTTTGTACGAGGGGCGGTTCTGGGTGAGGTTAAGTGCACAAGTCTTCCTTGAAGAGTCCGACTTCCAATGGGCTGGCGAAACCCTTCGTGAGATTTGCTCGAGGGCTGGCAGCAAGTTTGGCACATCTTAATCGTAATGCTGAATGCAAGACTGTTTCTGAATAAGAAAAAAAAGGTAATGTCAAGATCTTTGGCCTACGGCTGGTAGCTCCTCTGGTTCCTCTTGATTGGCAGACAAGACGGGCTCCTTGCCTAGCATCCATCTATGTCTTCGGAATTGAATAAAATTTTCTCATTAATTTGCGGCGACATCTCAGAATTGCGGTTGATCTATGTGGACTTTGTCTTGAGTCTATGGCACGAAGTATTACAAGTACACGTATTATTAGAAGATGGGCTAGCCAAGACGGGGATGTCAGTGCAACATCAGCCTCTTTTGGATACGGAGGTTGGGAGGTTCAATGCATTGGGCCGAGGTGGAGGACTTTTGAATTTGCAGGTGGGTAGTATGGAATAAGGAGCATCCGATTGGAATACCTAAGTTGCGGCCTGGATGTTGACGGGCTTGGCAATAATTAATTCCGATATTATACTAATATGGCACTCCTCCATGGCCCAGATTATCTCGCCCATGGCATGGAATTGTGTCCTTGCCTCAGCGCGTGGTTAAATCACGAGACTTTGCGAACGAGGGAGTGTGCACCCAAAATACAATGCCATCTCTCCACGTTGTTGCCAGACTTTTCTACAGAATCAGGTCCCGCTGATGAGCTCTTCAAATGTACAAAATCAGGTATTGGTGAAGCATGGTGGTTGGTGGCCTTTCGAGGGGGCAGTGGTGACAGGATCAGCGGTCAAATGACAACAGGTGACGAGACAGGAGACAGGAGACAGGTACTATTCTTTAGAATCAGTTAGCGGGTTTGGTACCTGGCCGAATCGGGCAGTGGCGTTATGGCCGGCCCCTCCGTTCATTGGAACTCTCTCTGTTACATATTACCACATTCCCCATTGTGTAAATTAACTTCTCCATTCTCAACGACATGGAATGTTGACTGCCATTAGCCAATTGATTGCATTTGTGGAGAAGAGGCAAATGGTTGTCTCTTGGCGACTTGGAGGATTGTAAACTAGCGAGTTGGAGTTGAAAGAAGCGACAGCGCGTGGGAGGGCACTTGACGGTGAAAAAATGAGTGGGAAGAAGCAGCGAGAAGAGGAGAGGTGCTTGCAATTCCGACTGGGCCTTGGCTGCTCGAAAGGCTCTCAAGGCTCACGCCGACAAAAGAGGCAAGAACGTAATTGACAACTGGTCGCTCTTTCTTCGCCTTCTGGAACGTGAGGGGTAAAAGGGAAAGAGGAAGGAGCGAAATCCTAACCATAACGATGAAGAGTTTCGTCCGATTTTCTCGCCTTTTTTTAGTGTCCGCTGAGCATGCCATGATGATCGCCATGTTCTGTCCAATGTCTCTGTCTCTTTTTGCCTTCTCCGCATAAGCCAGGCCCCTTGCCCATGCTGGGCTGGTCGATCTGCATTTGGTCTTCAACCACCCAATCTATCTCGGTACCCACCCGAATACTTCACGAGCAAACCACGCACAAGACTCGAAACTTGCCTCAATACCAGGCCGCTGCTTTGCCTTCCCATTTCTTCCCGAAAGTCAATCGTTTAAACCTCCTTCAACTGCCTAATCAATCTTCCAATGGAATCTTCGAGTGAAACTGGGGTACCCAGTAATATTCTCTCACTTTCAATGTGATACCCCCCAGCCATCTTGGTCTCGGACTATTATCTTGCGTCAATCTTGAGGTCATCTCATCTAGTCACCCCCTCCCCCGCTTCATGCGATCCGCGAATCTATTTCGTTCCCCGATCTTGGCGCGGTATCTATACCCCTGTACTCCGTAGAATATGTCCTCATTAAGGGCTCATCGAATGGCCCTTACCTGGCCAATGCGGCTAGAACCCGAATTCCCGTGAGCCATTGGCCTGGCCCAGTCTGTCCAAGGCGAGTAACCTCTGGGATTGCGGCTCACTGCCATGCTGGCTGTTTTGCTTTGCCCCGGGACGAGCTCCCTAGATCTTTCCGCCACCCACTGCCTTTAATGCTCCTCTTATTACGCCAAATCTTCCAGAAGCTACTTAAAAGAAGACGTGTCCGCCTTTTCGCTGACCTACTTTGGTTTGATGCCAGCCGAAACTTTGTCCCCCCCCGCCATATCGCAACCTTATTTTTGGTTCAAGACTAAAGCGTATTCATCATTTCAGCTCGCTGTGGACAGGTCGGGTACATGAATCGAATTTCCACCAAGGATAACAAAGCTTTGTGGTGTCCTCAAGAGACCGGTTTACTTCCTCTTCTCCATTGAATACCTTCTCGAGTCAGTATACACAGAGATTGGGAACAGGTGGTAAATTGGGCATATTCTAGTCAATCATGAGACCAAGTGTATTCGTGGCCTTAGCGGCGGCAGCGCTGGGATATGCACAGACGAGTAAGTATATCGCAGCCAACCCGGGTCAGTTCTGCAACATACTAGTGGACTAACGCCGTTTCTCTCTTGTGAACCAGCCGTCGAGCTTCCTGCAGACTGGAAGACAGCTTACGAGAAGGCTGATGCAGCCGTGGCAAAGATTAGTCTTCAAGAAAAGGTTGGAATAGTGACCGGTATCGGCTGGGACAATGGTGCATGTGTCGGCAATACGCAAGCCATTCCTTCCATCGGCTACCCTGTGCTATGCCTCCAGGATGGCCCGCTAGGTATACGATACGGAAACTCCATTACAGCCTTTACTCCGGGTATCCAGGCTGGTTCAACCTGGGACCGCGAATTAATCCGTCAACGAGGCCAGTATCTCGGAGCCGAAGCTAAGGGTTTGGGTGTCCATGTGCTATTGGGACCTGTTGCAGGTGCTCTGGGCAAAATCCCTCAGGCTGGTCGTAACTGGGAGGGTTTCGGTTCAGACCCGTACCTGGTTGGTATAGCTTTGGCGGAAACCATTGACGGCATTCAATCCAATGGAGTGCAAGCTTGTGCCAAGCACTTCATTCTTAACGAACAAGAACGTAACCGTGAGACGATAAATTCGGTTGCCGACGATCGTACCCTTCACGAGATCTACCTCTGGCCATTTGCAGATGCCGTCAAAGCAAATGTCGCTACTGTCATGTGCTCCTACAACAAGGTAAATGGCAAGTGGGCATGCGAGAGCGAGGAAGTTATGACAAAGCTTCTCAAGGAGGAGCTTGGATTCCCCGGATTCGTCATGACCGACTGGAACGCCCAACACACCACATTAGGCTCGGCCAATGGCGGCCTCGACATGACTATGCCCGGATCGGACTACAACAAGGGCAGTATCCTATGGGGCCCGCAACTCGTGCAGGCTGTCCAGGGCGGCCAGGTCCCTCAGTCGCGTCTTGATGACATGGCACGCCGCGTTCTGGCCAGTTGGTACTACCTTGGCCAAGACCAGAATCCCCTCCCCGACTTTGACCGGAACAGGAATGTGCAAGCCAACCACAAGGAGAATGTCCTTGCTGTTGCACGTGATGGAATCGTCCTTCTCAAGAACGATGACGCCATCCTCCCTCTTTCCAAGCCCTCCAAGATTGCAGTCATCGGCTCTTCTTCTGTGAACGCCCCTGGAGGGCCTAATGCTTGTGTTGACAAGGGCTGTAACGAGGGTGCCCTCGCCATGGGCTGGGGCTCTGGCAGTGTGAACTTGCCGTATCTGAGCGCCCCTGCTGATGCGATCAAAGCGCGCGCAGAGCAGGATGGCTCTCAAGTTGTCGTTAGCGGCAACGATGATGGTGCACAGGGTGCTCAAGCCGCACAAGGTGCTGACGTCGCTTTCGTATTCATCACCGCCGACTCGGGCGAGGGATACATTGAGGTTGAGGGCCATGCTGGCGACCGAAACCACCTCGACCCGTGGCACAACGGCAACGAGCTCGTCCAGCAAGTTGCTGCGGTGAATCCCAACACTGTCGTTGTCGTGCACACCACCGGGCCCATCATCCTCGAGAAGATCCTCGCACAGCCGAACGTCAAGGCAATCGTCTGGGCTGGTCTTCCCGGCCAAGAGAACGGAAACGCTCTCGTGGAGGTCCTATATGGCAACACCAACCCCAACGGCAAGCTTCCCTACACCATTGCCAAGAGACCTGAGGACTATGGTGTCGCCATCAGCCCCGGTGACGATAACTTCAAGGAGGGCTTGTACGTTGACTACCGCTACTTTGACAAGAATAATATCGAGCCTCGTTACGAGTTTGGCTTCGGTCTTTGTAAGTCTTCCCATATACTGCACCCGCTATTCGTATTTGTTAACCTGAATTGGCGTCTCTACAGCGTACACTGAGTTCTCTTACGCGGATATTGAGGTCACATCAACGGCAACCGCCGGCCCTGCCTCGGGTCCCACAGTCCCTGGCGGCCGTGCCGACCTCTACGATGAAGTCGCCACCGTGACCGCCATTGTGAACAACACCGGCGACGTAGATGGTGCCGAGGTTGCCCAGCTCTACCTCACCATGCCCGCAAGCGCCCCCGACTCGCCGCCCCGCCAACTCCGCGGCTTCGATAAGATCAAGCTCAAGGCTGGCGAGTCCGGTCCGGTCTCCTTCACTCTCCGTAGACGCGATCTCAGCTACTGGGACACGGCGTCCAAGAATTGGGTCGTGCCGTCCGGAGAGTTTGAAATTGGTGTCGGCGCATCGAGCCGTGACATTCGCTTGACGGCAACGATTGCCGTTGATGGAAATGTCAAGTGTTAAGGGTTGATCCCTCGAAGAGCGGGAGTAGAAAATGGTAGTACTCCCTGCCATTCTTTCAAACCTTGTATATACTTTTTTTCCCTATCTCGGCAGTTTTCGTGTTGATTTGTTTCTTCTCCATCTCTCTATGACATGATCACTTCGATATCTTGAGAGTAGCCGCGTAGTAAATCAACTTTCGTGCTCCTTTCAACTTGACCCCCATCATGGTTACATGCAGATTGTCCGTCTTGAAGCCATTAGTGCTATGCAGCAGCACAAAGAAGCGTTGGAACAGAGGGGGGGGGGGGGGGATCAAACGACTCGAGGGCGAAACAGTTCAGTGTATATGCTAAATATGGCGATGGAAACTTCGGCCGTTACGGAAACAAGAATCCAAGTATCCCGTGTATACATTGGGGGAGAATGCCAAATGGACAAATTCTATGGCGGCGAAAAGAAAGGAGCCATACAGTTAATCATCATAAATGTAACGCCACCATGCAACCTGTCCCAAGATAAATAACCGCCCAAAACCCAATAAGAAGGAATAAGAAAGAAACGAGAACTAGGGAATCCCAGAGAATATCAACGAGAAGTGCCACAAACAGGAGTTGTGGCCGCTGATTGTATCACTCAGTCGATAAATGGAGTGTGTGGTGAGATGTCAGTGGTCCAGATGAATGGCATCAGCCCATTGTTTGAATAAACGGTAGGAAAAAGATGAGTTGAAGAGTGCATAGAAAGGTTTGGGTACGAGGATAACTCGGAGCCTGGGGCTCTTATGACCCCATCATCATGGCCGAGGGCCCCCTTCGGGAAGGAAGTTCAATTTCTACCTCATCGTCCGAGCTCTCCGACTCAGCAGCTGCTACTCGCTCTAGCATTCTCTCGATATCTGCATCGGCAAGTGCAGGCTTGGGCCGCGTAGAAAGATTGCTCATGGACGCGGGGAGGATCCAAGAGGTTCGTGATGCACCGGATAACGTAGAGCCACGACGTCGAGCGCTACCAGGACGTATACTGCGGGGTGACGCTAATTGGGGAGATCCCATATGCACATCACTGTGTGGGCTCGTGAAGCTAGGAGACTTTTCGAGGCCGATACGTTTCGCACCGATAGGACCATGCGAAGAAAGTTGCTTTCGGGGCTGCGAAGTGGGAAGAGCATGTCGCATACCCGGCGTTCGGAGAGAGGACGCAGACGGTGAGGCGATAGGGGAAAACACGTGCTTTAGGTTCGCTGAATTTCCAGGACTACTCATGAACATCAGGGCTTCAATGGCGTCCTGATCGCGGGATAATGAAATGGAGTCGCCGAGAGGTGTAGAGTTTGTCGGTTGGCTGTAGGAGGTAGGAGTGGTACCAGAGGCGAGTGGGGTTCGAGGGGACGCCATTTGCGAGTGGGAAAGCATGGTAGGAGTATAGTTCGGCCTAGAGTTTCGACGGCCATTCTGTTGTGGCATTGCACTAGATGGCTGAATGGTGGCAGGAGGTGCTAGACCGGTCACGGGGGCCTGTCTCGCCGCGGCCGCGTCGGAGCCAGGTCCACCGCCCGACATATCGCGCACAACATTTGCTGATTCCCGGTCCCAATTCTCACTGTGAGGCAGCGTTTGACTTGCTGGCGGGGTCAAGTCTTGGAAAGGTCGTCCGGTCTGTGAGAATGCGGGGCTAGCCGATTCCTTTCGGCGATGCAGAGTAGAAGAGCTGGAGGTGGGTGACACGGCTTGCGACGCGAACGATTCGACTTCGTCGATTGAATGGGACTGCCATCCATGATTCACCTTGACCATGGCATAAGAAAGACGTGTCCGGAGTTCGGCTGAGAGCTATTATAAGAGAAAGGAAGATATGTCAGTCCCAATGCTCGTACTTAAAAAGGAGGGTGATGGCGAAGGGCCTAAGCAGCCGTACCTCTCCAATTCGACTCCCTGCAGTTGACGCCATGCTTACGGTACTCGTATTACGCGAGTGCGCGACGCGAACGGGCGATGTGCTTAACCGTTCGTCTTCGTCTTTAACCTGGCCATCAGCGGTGCGTTTCCTCGTCGGGTACGAGGCCGGGTCAAGATCTGTCATCTTATCTTGCAGAGATGCAATCTGGGAGAGCTGCATGAGCTGCGAGTCCTGGGTGGGACTCTGCATTCCATTTATGCCACCGTTCATCGTCAGTTGCGGTGAACGTCTTTTTTTTTAAAAAAAAAAAAAGGTCACTCGTTCCCAACAGTTATCGGAGACTTTGTCTCGGAAAGTGGCGCGTGCGCGTTCGGGGGGCAAATGCAAGAAAACGCGCTCGTAAACCAGTCCGAGAGAAGTGAGAGTGTCGCTCGCAGTCGAAACGAAACGGGCAAAAGAAATGGCGCGTAAGAGGTAACCCCTGCACAATGAAAACGAAACCCAAGATGCAAACGAGGCCAGTTCACAGTGCACACACGGGTGGAAGAGAGCGACGGCAACAGAGACGATGATGGTCGTTGCGCTGGACTTCGCTTTGGTGGTTTGCTGGATTTATGTTGGGGAGAGCGACGGTGAATGAGAGGTGAACTGTTGTGGTGTTGTTCGCGCGCGCAGAGCCAAGTCGTACCGTGTTATGGTGGTCGTGGCGAGTGGGCCGTGTAGGCTTTGCAGGGTTAATGGGTCGGAAGGTTTAAAGTTGCACGAGGATTGGCGAAAGAAGAAAGGCGAAGGTGAACAGGCCAGGAGGACAAATATGGTGTATTCCGTACAGAGCAGATAGTGTTACAGAAAATGCAATGTAGAGAAGAGAATACAGAACATCGAAGTCGGGTGGCTAGATCCACGCTATAACAGAAAGAGGCTCCTAGGATTGTTGTCCTGGCCGTTGTGGTGGTGGTGGAGGTGGAGGTGGAGATTTTTTGGTATTTTGGTGGATCGTTCGGGGCGAAGGCGACGAGGCCTAAAGAAGACGACACCGCCGGTTTTTCTGGGCATTCGCTTGTTTGACACGAGGGTAATAGAGGGGGGTGGGAATGAAAAAAAAAAAAAAAACGCGTCAGATGAGCACTGGCTTTGTCACTAGGCTGTCGGATCCGGTGCCAGCAACAGTTTGTCGCGCGTCCCGGGCAGCTAAACGAGAAGCAATAACGGGAAAATCATGGGTGCGTTGATCTGCAAAGACGGGAAGGACAAGATGAAAAGATTATCTGTTCAATATTTCAGAACACGTCAGGTGAGGTGAGCATGTGCCATGAGGGCCAGAGATTGTACCTTTATCCACACCCCGTTTTTGATTTCTTTCCATTAGTGGAGGAGACAACAACAAAAAAACAACAGACAACTAGAACACATCAATTGTCTTCTTGTCTCCTGCTCTCTTACAACTCGTTCTCGCATTATCGGAGATGATGATCAAATGCTGCGGGAAATCGTAACCTCTAACACACAATTTACCCGGCATCAGCCTCGAATGCTTCGTAATGAAAAAAACAGTGCTCCGCTCCGTGTCCAGCGCCAGATGTGTTGGAAAAACCACAGTTCACAGCACTCCTACTTGGTAGCACACTCAAAACCTTGGAAAGTGTAACAGACGGGGATGCCCACATGCCCGATCCAGGCACCATCGATAGGATCTACCAGTAATTGCAATCCGGACAAGTCCTTGTTTCAAGGCTGAGAGTAGCAAGGAACACGGGCTAAAGAGTGTCCTTCTGTTTCCAATTTCACTTGTTCTGAAGCCCGTTCTTAAACAGCCCACCGGGCCTTGCTTGAGTCATGGTGAGAATTAGAGGCCCATGTGTTCGGAGCGGCCATTGGCAGGCGGCGTGATATTTGAAAGGAAGCCGAGGAAAAAAGAAAAAGAGTGCAGGTATGGCGGTGATTTGGATGAGAAAAGGTTAGAAGGATACGTGCGAGAGAAGATTAAAATAGGAAAGGAAAGGAAAGGAAAGGAAAGGAAAGGAAAGCAACAACGACTACTTCTTCTCCCTCTCGTTCGCTCCTTCTCCTCTCGATGTCCTCTTCCTTCCCCATGTTCATCGCCAAGTCCCTCCCGCCTTCTCTCCGCTGTTCCACCCCACTAATGGATGGCCTTGCGAATCCTGGATGGACAGACATAGTGGGAGGAGCCGCTGGAAATAGCGCTGTCGCTAACTACATACCCTCCCCATCATCTCTAAGACAGTTCTGTACGACCTGTGAAGCAGAAGCTTTTCTTTTTTTCCTGCTCTTCTTGCTTTTCTCGGTCCTCATCTTCGCTTGCCGCAGCAGAGATACTTGATACTCAACGAGCACTCTGTCGATGGTGTCGAACTAAAGCGTGATCCCTCGCCAGTCTCGGTTCTCAAAGGCCTACAATAGTGTACCATGGTGCCAAACGGCCATTCGACCATTCGAGCTCAAAGCGACTCGCGAATAAAGTGACCAAAAGGAAAAGAGAAAAAAAAAAGACAAACCGATCGGGGAAAGAAAGCCTGTTTGTCTTTCATCTTCAATATTACTCCGTATGCCTTGCCAAGTCCGTTAGCCTCGGTGGACACATCAGTCTAAAATAAAGTGTCTGACAAGTTTTTAGGTGACCTACTACTACCCCCAACCCCAAAGCAGTCACTAAATACTACTCCGTAAAATGTCGAGCCTGTTTTACTGCGCGTTGGAGTTACTCTGTAGTGACATTTCATCCTGCCAGCCAGGAACCTGAAGAAACGGTTTCAAACGACAAGGAAATAATGGTGCATTTAGATCTATCCATGTTCCATCACGATGGGCGTCACGATTCAAATCTATGAAAAAGAAAAAAAAAAAGGTGTCTATACCCTGTTAGTCCAATCACGAGTCATACACGTCATAACTATCAGGGCCTATGTACCTACCCCGGCCGAACCGAACATTCCTCGTGCGCCAGAAAAAAGGCAGAAAAAAGCAACGAATAAAGGATCAGATCTTGATCGCGAAGAAATCTCGCTACGTCACGAAGACACGAAGTCACGTGATACTAGCAACCGCTCATTGCCTGCTGGAAATCCCAACTTGCGAGTCCCGTGATTGGTATTGACCCTACTCCGTACTCTGTGCATCGATGGGTAGATTGTATACAAATCTGAACAATTGCTTGGTGTCAGAGGTAGATTGGTGAAGAAGCCCATGGCTTGAGATGAGCAGATCTTCGCTACCCGGACATGCATTGACTGCCCCCCGGACTTTTGATTGTTAGTCGAATGCTACGTAAAAACCAGTAATCCAGGGTGGGAGATGACTGTTTGTTCTATACGTTGCCCTTTTGTCTATTGGCATCAGATGCTATCTTTGCTGAAAGAAAATAGCGAAGAAAGATGAACGAGCAGCCTTTGTGGACCAATACGCCCAGGCCTTCATCTTAGTAAGAGAGTGTATGCGGAAAAATGATGTCCTCGTAATATCTATGCCGGTTCGTCACCTTTTGGCTCGTCCTGTTGACCTTGGGATCCGTATCCGAAAACACCTCCATCAAGAATCATAGACTCATTGTCCTCCATGTCGTCCTGTACCCTTCTCCAGGAAGGCTTCTTAGCCATTGCCCCCTCACCGTCTTCCAAGTCTTTTCCTTTGTCCTCGCCCTTTCCGACATTGCCATTCTCTCCCTTGGGATGATAAACGGGCTTGATCAGACCGCCCACCAACGGATTTCGAGAAAAAGTACCACTGCCAGCAACTCTCTGGCTGTTGCCAGACGTCTCACCAAGTGCTCCGCCATGATCATCTTCGTTGGCATCAAAGTCGTCTTGGTCGGGACTTGGCGGTCGCTCTACAGCCGCCATGCGTTTGACCACCCTTCCGCCAACTAGGTCGATGCTGACCACCTGTCTCCGCTTCTCATACTCCGGTTTGGCATTCCACTCCATCTCCCGGAGAAGCTTTTGCCCACGCCGCAACTCGGCAGCACGCTCCTCGGGCGTAGCCCACAAATTTTTCCTTCCGGACATGGCTGCACTAACATCAAAATCAGAGACTTCGTCCCGAACCGTTGTTCGTTTAGCATTCTGAGCTTGGAAGTTGAGTAGCCTGTCTCGGTGTTGACGTGCTTTGGCTTCCGCTTCGGACAGCCCGGACGCACCGTCATCGCCAGGCGGTCCCTCGCGCGGCCGGGTAAAGGGTGCCGCATTGCGAGATACATCTGCACGGCGGTTGGCATCGCGGTCCGCAGCCATCTTTTCGCGACCTCGTTCGGCCCGGAGTTCACGCATAATGGCTTGCGTGTCACTGGCGCTGAGAAGGGGCGTGCCGCAAAAAGTGCAAGGCCCGAGACCTTCCTTCATGCAGATGACTTTTCCGCATGAGAGACAGTTGGGTGCAGCTGTTTGAAGAGGGTGGCGTGTTGCAACGCAGTTGCAACGCCTCTGTGCAGCGTCCTCCTGCAGAGTCGGGTTTGTCGTAATTTCGAGTGCGCGAATGGCAGCCTCAAGATCAGTAAGCGCAGTGGAAGCTCCTGACATTGGCATACCGCCAGTAATGGATACTTTTGTTGCTGCCTTGTTTGCCTGGGTGTTAGGGTTTGGTGTAGATCGACCGGAGCTGGCGTTCGATTTTGGCCGCCCGCCCTTGGATGGTGGCCCATCGGAAATCAGGAAGCCAGCCTGTTGAGCTGGCTTTTTCTGTGTCGATACAACCGGAGAGGAAGGAACCGTCTTCACTGACACACTGCTCGTAGCTATCGAAGGTCCTGCATTTGCCTTTCGACTTGTAGGGAGATATTCGGGGTCTTGTGCCTTTTTGTTGTATACCTTTCCCGGGGCTGGGCCAACATCTTCAATTTTTCGAGGCTCAAGGGCATGAATTTGTGGCTTCTTCTTCTTTCCCCCTCTTGTAGCTTTGGGGACAGGCTCTACGGTTGAGCTCGAAGCTTGACGGTTTGGTTGTGGTGGGGGTGATGGATCTTGCGATGCCTTACGCTTGGAATTGAAAGACGAAATGAACTCAACTACAGCGGGGGAGTCACCGAGAAGATTGGTGAAATGCTCAACAGCAGCACTCTTTGAGAGAGATGCGGCATAGTCAAGAACCTGCTGGAGTTCATTATCAGGAAGTGGGAGGAGATTGGCGAGCTGGTTGAGAGACATTGCGATGTAGGGTAGAAATCGTAGTTCAAAGTCAAAGTAAATCGTGGAATCAGATATTATGTAGTATTTGTTAAAAACCGTACCAGACCAGTCTTTCCCCTACATGGCGAAGGGAATTTGAGCTGGCAGTTGTGCGGATTTCTTCATCATGGGAAGGTATGAATCATCCCGGCGAAGAAACAAACATTCGTTAATTTGAGACCACAGTTGACTGTTAGGGTTCAGATAGTGTGTATATGTAGTGCTCTAGAGCTTTCTCTTTAGTGCACCAACAGGCTAAACTGTGGTGAATACGGAAGTAATAACGGAGTAATAGAGCAGTTAAAACCGTCTGCCATTCCATTTCTGGCACTTTCGTTCTGGCACTTGGGTTCAACGACAGAAAATGATGACTCAGCACAAATCAAACCCCACCCTTTCACCCTAGCTTCAATTTCTGGCTCCCCCAGCAGTTTTGCTCCGTTTACCGGCGAGAAAACGAATTCCGAAGAATATCCTCGACACCCCCGGAAACCAAACTGTCTCCACAATTAGTACTGTTGGCCCCTGCGACCAGATGAAAAAATATCGGCTAGTTTTTTTTTCCCTCTTTTCCCTCAGCCTCCTGGACTCTCAACCTTTAAAACCATCTGCTCTCCCCAGACTCTTGTTGATCCACTTGCGACATTAAACTCAAGTTGCCTCTTTTTCTTGAACAATCCCTTTCTTTTCACACATTTCAGCCTTTTTTCTCCTCTTCACACAACCTTCACAATGTTCGCTGTCTCCACACTCCAGCGCCGTGCCTTCTCGGCCTCGGCACGAAACGTACGTACTCTTTTGAGCTTGTAGCTCAGCTTACCTTCGGGACTTCTGGCCTCGTCTCGGCATTGTCGGCGGATGCTCCGGTCATGGTGCTTGACATCCAGGACATCCAAGACTCTCTAGATGATCAATCGAGCACACTCAGTCTAACAGATGTGATTCTACAGCTCTCCAAGGTTGCCGTTCTTGGTGCCGCTGGTGGTATTGGCCAGCCTCTCTCTCTCCTCCTCAAGATGAACCCCCGTGTTACCGAGCTCGCCCTCTACGACATCCGTGGAGCTCCTGGTACGTGCCAGCTGTCTCCCTCCAGCCCAGATTTCCCATTTACTGCCCAGGCTCTTGATTTTCCTATGGTGTGGTCTCAATTGGCGCAGTGCTGAACAGGCCACTCTTCGCCATTGGTCCGAACCGGAGCTCTGGAAACACCCCCAAAAAGGACTCATGACTGTACTATTCAATCGAGCCAAGCTTGGCTAACATTGCGCTCTCTGCCATCCAGGTGTCGCCGCTGACGTTTCCCACGTCAACACTAAGTCCACCGTCAAGGGATACGAGGCCGGCGCCGAGGGTCTCGCCTCGGCCCTTAAGGGTGCCGAGGTCGTCCTCATCCCCGCCGGTGTCCCCCGCAAGCCCGGTATGACCCGTGACGACCTCTTCAACACCAACGCCTCTATCGTCCGCGACCTCGCCAAGGCCTGCGCCGAGTCGTGCCCCGACGCCAACCTCCTCATCATCTCCAACCCCGTCAACTCGACCGTCCCCATCTGCGCCGAGGTCTTCAAGGCCAAGGGTGTCTACAACCCTCGCCGCCTCTTCGGTGTCACCACCCTCGACGTCGTCCGCGCCAGCCGCTTCGTCTCCGAGATCAAGAACACCGACCCCAAGGACGAGAACATCACCGTCGTCGGCGGCCACTCCGGCGTCACCATCGTCCCCCTCTTCTCCCAGTCCAAGCACCCCGAGCTCTCCTCCAACGCCGAGCTCGTCAAGCGCGTCCAGTTTGGCGGTGACGAGGTCGTCAAGGCCAAGGACGGCGCCGGTTCCGCTACCCTCTCTATGGCCATGGCCGGTGCCCGCATGGCCGACTCCGTCCTCCGCGCCACCCAGGGCGAGAAGGGCGTCATCGAGCCCACCTTTGTCGACTCGCCCCTCTACAAGGACCAGGGCATCGAGTTCTTCTCCTCGCGCGTCGAGCTCGGCCCCAACGGTGTCGAGAAGGTCCTCCCCGTCGGCGAGGTCGACGCCGTCGAGAAGGAGCTCCTTGACGCTTGCTTCGTCGACCTCAAGAAGAACATCCAGAAGGGTGTTTCCTTCGTCGCCGCCTAAGCGTCTCCTACCTCGCTCTGATAACTCCCACATGGGAAAAAAGGCAAAAATCTGTGAAATTCTTGAATGCAGAGGGAAGTTGAAAAAAGGGGGAAAGAGGTGTAGGAAACGAAGCAGTTTTTTACGTGTTAATGCAAAACAGGGATCCCAGGAAAATTCCCTGGTTCCCTTTTCTTCTCTACTTTTTTTCCCCTCATATCGAAAATCATGTCCTTTTTTATATCGGGGGGTTTAGGGCGGAGATCTTCTCTTGAAATGTAGCTAGACTTGCTGCACCTTTGTATTATACGTAATTGATTGCTGGCATTTGTATAAACCCATCCTTCTTTTTCCTAATCTTGTTTACCTGTGACGAAAAAAGCTGTATTGTAGGCGAGTTGAAATTATTTTGGATTTCTATATGATGCGAGGAAATGCATGAGATGATAAATACATAGAAAATATTAATGATACAATGCGCCTTGGAAAAAGTGACTAGGGAAACCTCCTAACAGATCTTCGTGCCATGCTTTACACTAATGCTTTTTCTTTCATGTCGAAGACGTTTGAAATCATCTCTACTGGCGACCACTGGCCTGCACCTGCGCAGCCCGCTCCTGTCTCTCCTTGAGCCTCCTCTCGAAGGCATTGACCTCCTCCATGCGCTTAGCCTCCTCCTCGGCCTCCTTCTTGGCCTGCTCCTCAATCTTCTTGCGGGCATCTTCCTTCTTCCTCTCGGCCTCGCGTGCGAGCTGGTCTGGTCGTCGCACGGCAATGTCACGAGGTCGGTAGTCCGAAAAGAGACGCTTAAGAATGATCTCGATGACGTAGCAGGCGACGAAATCGATGAGCATGACAAATGTCATAGTTTGCTTGAATTCTTCTGTGAACGGCACAAGTTTCATCTGGCGGTTGATGTCGGGAAGAAGCTCCATGGAGCATGAGAATGCAAGGCCAGTAACACCAACAATGCCGTAGAACATGCCCTTGTTTTCGGTAATGGACTCCCGGAACGGCCGGCCTTGGTAGTTGACGGCAAAAGTGCTGATCTGCTGGATAAGCTGGAGAAGGTACACGGCGCTGTTGAGAAGGCTCGGGGTAAATTCGGCCTCTAGGTCAACAATCTCAGAACGACTAGAAGATCACCTGTTAGTAAAGGATATCGATGACAACGGGAAGTGAGGGAAACATACGGCTCGAGGCGGTCACAAAATTGGGCAATGTAGATGAGAGTGATAATGTGAACGGCGAACTGTCCAAGAATCGATCCAATGATATAGAAGTTGAAGATGTTGGGTTGAGGTCGTTCTTTTGATAGACCCTCGACTGTTCGGGCTCGAGAAATCGACAAGAAACAGACGCTCATGAGCATACCGCTGATGGTGTATTGGCCATCGCCAAACTTGATACCCTCGAGATACAAAACACTGAGACTGTAGGCGGAAATAAGACAGTTCAAAGCGAGAATCTTGTACATCTGAATAGTCGCGACGAGTGTGCAGCGACCTTGGCGGATAATGTTTGGAATAGCGACGACGTTGCGAAGCTTGCTAGTGAACGGAGCAGCGACCGAGGCATCGCCCAGTTTGAGAGTTGGAGGCTCGTCATCGCCGAGTTCGCCTTCGAGGAGACTTTCGGAAAGCTTCTCCTGGAGAGAGGACATGGTGTTTGCGGCGTTAGCCTGGCGACCTTGGCGGGAGTTCTGGTTCTGGTTCAATAATCTCTGGGCACCGGGGCTCGTCACTGTTTCGATGGCAGTCACACCGTTGGCACGAGCGTACTCCTCAGGTGTAACACCCTTCTTGAGAGCCTCTCGTTCGATAGCCTTTTGGAAGTGTGGGTTGCTTGGTCCTGGCGGGTAGAGATGCGCGATGAGAATAGGCACGGGAGGGCTGGGCTGGTTGAAGCGCTTCATGAGATCACATTGCTTCTGGTAGACGTCCTTCATGCGGGTATTGCGAGCGTGCTCAGCAATGCGGTTGAGATCATCCATTGTTCCGTTGAGAAGTGCGACACCGATATGGGCTTGTTTGAGGGCGCCGACATCGTTGGTACCGTCACCAGCCATGAGGGTAAAGTACCCCATGTCCTTGAGACCGAGGAGAATTTCTTCCTTCTGCTTGGGCGACACGCGGGCGTAGACCCAGGTGTGACGGAGGATAGAGCGCCAGCCAACCTGGTCCTTGAATTTGGTGAGGGCATAACCAGTAACGCAGATGTCGTGAGAATCGAGCAGTTTAGCATCAATGGGTTTGGTGGGATCAACAGGAATATGAACCGTTTCGTCAACGCTGTGGAAAACAAGTTCGCCAGTCTTGCGGTTCTCTTCGGGTACATCGAGAATCAGAACATCGCGGTCCACAATTTCCACCTCGCGAGCGACATGCACAGCAGTAAGAGGATTGTCACCAGTAATCATCACAACACGGTGGCTACTCTCGTTAAGCATGCGCACAGCCTCCTTAGCATCCTCCTTGAGTGGGCAGTGGAGAACCAAAAATCCAGCGAAGTGTAGATCGCATTCAACAGACTCCCGCTTGAGATCCTTGATCCGGCCAGCGCCCAATTCGCCCTCGGTGGTGAGCTGTTTGTAAGCCAGTGCCAGGACACGAGAACCCTTACGGGTAAAGTACTTGTATGTTTCTTCGTAATCAGCGGGAGCCGTAACCAACATCTTCATGAGAGTTTCTGGAGCACCCTTGACAGCAACGAATGTACCGCGCATCTTCTTGCCTGTGACGGAATCAATGGCATTAACGGTAGCAACAGAGCTCTGGCGCTTGAGGGCCGAAGAGAATTGGAAGCGACGCTTGATATGAACAGAGCCAACAACGGAACTGGCGGGCCCAACGGCTTTGGACGTCGCAGGTTTGCTTCCAAGAACATCATTCTTGCCCACGACCCAGCCGAGAGACGAAACCGTGGCCTTTTCCATTGGATCACCAACAATATCGCCCTCGTCGAGACGGACAAGGGCATGAGCGGTTGCTAGTACCAGGGTGGTCTCGAGGCCAACCTCCTTAATATTCGACAAACGAGTGTGCGCGCCCAATTTGTCTTGAGGGGTGCTAGTACCAGAATGCCCCAAACCAAGGCCTGCAATGCCCTCAACGACGAGGTCCTCTCCTGTGAGAGTTCCCGTCTTGTCAAAGCAAGCTACATCGACACGCCCGGCGAAGGGAATGCGGAAGGGCTCGGTACAGAAGATGGCAAGCTTCGAAAGGGCGGCCAGGCTTGTGTTTACTGCCAAGCTAAGTTCCATGGGGAGTTCGGGGGGAACGACGCTCGTCACAATCAGGATACAGTCGAGGAGAAGCTTCGATCGCTTTCTATCCTTCTTGACTCCCTCGTCCCAGACATACCACGAGGCGGCAAGCGCAAAGACTAGAAGGAACAAGATGAAGAGGAGGGCCTCGACATTGTTTGCCGAAACACGTTCGGTGGAGTAAATCATGGTTCGGACGAGGCTTCCCTGGGAAGTCTCGAAACCGGTCTTAATCACAATTGCCATGGCGCCATTGTCAGGAGGCGTCGGAACACCAGAGGCGAGCTTGGGCTTCTCATCCTCGGGGTTTCCATGGGTAATCTGTAGAATCTTGGTACCACCCCAGAGGAAGGCGTTCTTGTCAAGTCCCTCGGGGTCAATCGAGGCGTCGGGGGGTTGTTGTTGGATCGAGTCCTTGAGGAGGGGCGTACTTTCACCTGACAACATGGCCTCGTTGACAATTGCAGAACCTTCAACCAAAAGCATATCGCAAGGCACACCGCTCTCTTCCTTGGTGCGGTTTACCGAAACCAGATCACCAGGGAGAAGCTTATCGGTCTGAACCTCGGTCCATTTTCCAAGACGGTATACCCAAACATCGTAAGGCTTGATGCTCATGCCTCGGAATTCATTGAGCGTTCGCTGACGCTGCCAGACAACAGTGCTCTCGAAAGCAACCAGCATAAAAAGAGTGAAAAGCGAGTAGTACCAGTATTCATCTAGCATCCAGAGGCCAACACAGAAGACCTGGAATACGAAAAATGGTGCCACAGCATGCTCCTTAAAAAGCTCAGTAAAAGTTGGGACTGGAATATCAAAGGTGTTGGTGCCATAGTGCTGTTCGACGCTGGCAATCTTCTCGGAGGTCTCGAGACCACGGGACTCTTGGAAAACGCGGTTCTTGGGCTTTGGGTCGACGTCGATGGCGAACTTGAAGGTGCCAAAGGATTTGGTCTGCTCATCGTAAAGGAATCGGCGTTTCTGGAATAAGAACGAGACACCGGTCTGGGAGCGATGGTTCTAGGTTAACGTGATACTGGCCACAGAAATAACAGGCAGGCAAAAGAGAAATGCAGGCACTTATAAGTGATTGTGAACTGGGTTAAAATGTACCTTATCGCGAATAATGGGACAAATCTCGGGGGCGCCAGCATTTGCAGCAGGGATCACTTTGATGAGCTGGGCATCGGCAACGGAGCTAGCCTTGGTCGCGGTGAAAAGGGCCTTGACATTGACGCTCCAGTTCGTGCTCAACCAGACAAGAGACTGAAGTGTGATGATAGAACCGCACCACACAAAGGTCCACTCCTCGGACGCGATATATTTCTCATAGAGGGATGGTGTGAGGTAGTATCGAAGAAAAACAGGCCAGATAATGACGAAAGGCCATACGTAAGCGTGGAAGTGGAAGGATAGAGGCCGCAACAGCTCGGCGACCTTGATCTGGTCACTATCGATGAGGGCGGGCGCCATGACGGCGGCTCAAACCCGAAAAGGCCGAACAGCAAAAGGGGGTTTCGAGGGGGAGGGAAGGGATGGTGGGGGGTTGGTATTAAGGCGCGAATATCGTCATGAACAGGGAACTGTTCTTTATCAATAGCCCGGACAGTGGGCAGGGATGGTATAGAATCCTTGGGGTTTCGTGATGGTTGCCTGCCTTCTTGTCCTGGGTGGATTGCTTCTCAGGCCAGATCCAGGAAGTTAGAGTGTGCAGATATCACAACCAGTTGCAGCATACGGAGTAGTAGTCTGAGACCTGCACGCCTTCGACTGGTCCCCATAAAAAATAAATTTTAGTAAAGGACACGTACTTTGGCAAAACATCGGATAATCCAAAGCTCCTTCCTTTCTGGAGAGGTCGACAAGATCTTAGTCAGCTGCTTTTTCGTTCTAGGGCGTAATAAGGACTGGTGCAGATTTCCAAGCAAAAAAATCGGCCATCCCTGCTGACCACATACATAAAATTCCATGCTTGGCGATTGGATCTGGTAGAAACTGGGGTACGAGGTACATACTCCGCAATACTCAAGTGAGTCACGGGGGGAGTCATGTTCCCACTAAATGGAACCGTGCATTCTGATACCAATTAGCACTGTATCCACCGGCCTCCCCGTCCACTGATGTACCTGAATTGCGCCTCAGTTACTGCGTGGTGGCGGCGTCACACAGTGTGTAAACCTTTCGAGTCTAGCTTTTTTTTTTCTTCCAGGTTTTCTACCTGGCCTCTTTTTTACCCCTCCAAGCCCTCTGACCCTCTCCTCATGAACGTAGTCAGCCATATCTTTTGAAACCGCGTTCCGGATTTTCTCCTTTCACCTTTGCCAACGATTCCTTACTTCCCATTTTCTATTTCGACTTTAACAAAGTTCAATTGCCCGTCATGTGCTCCGAACCTGCACCCAGCGCCGCCAATGGCGAGTCCAGGCCAGCCCCTCACCATGCTGGTTCGCCCTACCAGACCGTCGGTGACTTTCTTTCGAACACGAACAATTTCAAGATCATCGAGAGCACGCTTCGAGAAGGCGAACAGTTTGCCAATGCTTTCTTTGATACCGAGGCCAAGATCAAGATGTTAGCCCCCTTTTGTCACCTAACCGTAGAGTCGCCCAGCTGACAAACCCGCCTCTCTCCTCTTGTGACAGTGCTACCGCTCTCTCCGACTTCGGTGTCGAGTATATCGAATTGACGTCCCCCGCTGCGTCGGAACAGTCCCGCAAGGACTGCGAGACCATCTGCAAGCTAGGACTCAAGGTAGGTTTTTATCTCACTCCGCAACGTTTTAGCCTCGACTTACTGACACCCTGTTTAGTCCAAGATTTTGACACGTGAGCCTCGCCCCTACTTTGACAACTTTTTATTCGTTCCATGAAGATGGTAGAAGGAAGAAATAGTTTTGCTAACTCTCTGACAGACGTGCGGTGTAATATGGAAGTTAGTTTCATCTCGGAAGCTTGATTGCCATTTTCGACCTCTAACCTTTTCTAGGATGCCAAACTTGCCTGCGACACTGGTGTCGACGGTGTCGACGTTGTCATCGGAACCTCGAAGCAACTGATGGAACACTCCCACGGCAAGGATATGGACTACATTAAGAAGACCGCCCTCGAGGTTATTGCTTACATCAAGAGGTATGTCGCCCCGGAAGCTGCGGGACCGCTACGTCCCCAACGGATATGGCAGCAACGAGCTTTCCCTTTGGCTTGGAAAGGATCGCGGACAAAGAAATCGAATCTAACATAACCAATACATCTAGCCGAGGTGTCGAGGTTCGATTTAGTAGTGAAGACAGCTTCAGGTCTGATCTCGTAGACCTTCTCGATCTCTACAGGACAGTTGACCGTGCTGGTGTCAACCGCGTCGGTGTTGCCGACACTGTCGGATGCGCAACTCCTCGACAAGTCTACGACCTCGTCCGCACCCTTCGAGGTTAGATTATTTCCAGCCCTGTTCGATTTAAACTCGTCTAACATGTAATAATAGGTGTTGTCAGCTGCGATATCGAGTGCCATTTGTACGCGACCCCGCCTGGAATTGCCATCCCTTCTGTGCTCTTTCCACTATACAGCTTGTTTTGGATCTAGGTCTAACGATGAGTGAATAGCCACAACGACACCATGTGTGCTGTCGCAAACGCGCACGCTGCTCTAGAAGCTGGTGCTACCCGTGAGTTGCAAACAATCGAGTCTAAATTTAGCCGTGCGCTGACCACAATCATACAGACATCGACACCAGTGTTCTCGGAATTGGTGAAAGGAACGGCATTACAGTATGACTTTTCTACACGTCATCGTATTGGAACCGCCTCGCTAACTTGCATAGCCTCTCGGTGGACTTCTTGCCCGCATGATTGTTGGAAGCCACGAATATGTCACATCTAGATATAAGCTACACAAGCTTCTCGCCCTCGAGGACCTTGTTGCCGACCACGTCCAAATTGTAAGACGAATATGCCCAATCCTTGCGCTTTTTATTGCTTTACTGACGATGACAGAACATTCCCTTCAACAACCCTGTGACTGGTATGTCCCCGCCACTTGCCGCTGTTTTGGATCCTCAACCCATCGCTTGCGACACTTTCTAATCATTCTTAACCTGTATAGGCTTCAGTGCTTTCGTCCACAAGGCAGGAATTCACTCCAAGGCCATTCTAAACGGTATGGCATCATTCCTCTTTTTTTATTACACCCTCTTAACTCTCTTTCCGACCGCGGCTTGATTGTCAAGATTCGAAGCGTACCCTCTCCCTCCCATATTCAATGATACTGACTGAAAGTAGCTCCTTCAACATACGAGATCATCAACCCGGCCGACTTTGGCATGACCCGATACGTCCACTTCGCATCCCGTCTGACCGGCTGGAACGCCATCAAGAGCCGTGTCGAGCAGCTTGGCCTCTCCATGACTGACGAGCAAGTCAAGGAAGTGTAAGTTGTGCAACATGTACAAACAACAGTGACGCCATGTTAACATTTTACCACAGTACGCAGAAGATCAAGGCTCTCGCCGATATCCGCCCTCTCGCCATTGACGACGCCGACTCGATTATTCGCTCATACCATCTCGAACTGCAATCTTAAGGGAGTTGATACTGCGAGGAGAGCGATAGACTGGCATTTTTGGCTTTATTTTCAATAGCATATGGGACTGTATAAAAATTTTGTTGAAATAGACATCAACACAAAAGACGAAATGGTTTGGTGGGAAAGGATAGGATAATGAAACTTTTTTTTAACGTGAATGCTCGCCGATGCGACAAGTGCAATAAATTGCAACAGAGTATTACTAGTTGCATCTATGGTAACGGAAGAGGTTAGATGCCAAGCCGGGCAACGCCTAAGTGTGGGGGGTGGTCCTGAGAAAGGCTCAGATTCTTAACCACACAGGATGCACCTTTGTAACATTGAGCCCAAAGACATTCATAAGACAGGAATTTTGCATTTCCATATCTATGATATCGATAACGTACACGGACTTCTCCAAATCAACTGTTGAACCCTGATAGACGGCTCGGCACCGGGTTCGGCAATTGGAGGCGGTGACCCACTCAATGCCGTGAACGACGGCCGAATCCACCGGAAGGTCTTTTTAACAGACCCCCGCCCGTGACATCATTTTTCTTGATCTTCAACGACCATCTTCAAGTCGAAAAGGCCAAGAATTCAACCATATTCTTTTAAACCTTTCAAGTCAGATACTTTATTGTTCAAGGAGAATATATCAAACTCGGCATCGCTTGAACAGACTTTTCCAATGCCGGATACATCGGCAGTCGCTCTCTATGGACCGTACCACGCCACCCGCCGGTTCAAAAGATACACAGGACAGCGAAGAGGACGCCCGCACTTCCAACAATGAATCTCACAACCCGACTCTCTCAGTCGAGGAGCCCAAGTCAACAAATGTTCAAAATGGCGACTCGTCGACCATTACCGAGGAGACCACAGCAGCCCTCATCTCACGCTCAAGAGAAACCAAAGAAGCCAAAACCTTGATAAACAGCACAGAGGAACCAACAAGACCCGAGGACGACACAGAACAATGCCCCTTACCACCCCCCTTCTCAATCTACACCCCAACCCAGAAGACATGGATAATGATAGCCACCGCCCTCTCAGCATTCCTCTCCCCCCTAACAACTCAAATCTACCTCCCCGCAATTCCAGAACTATCCAAAGAATTCCACGTCACTGAATCCGACATCAATCTGAGCGTAACCACCTACATTACATTCCAAGCCCTGGCGCCCATGTTCATAGGCTCATTTGCCGACGCCGCAGGCAGAAGACCAGCCTACCTAATCTGCCTTGTAATCTTCGTATCTGCAAATATCGGCTTGGCGGTATGCAATAACTATGCCAGTCTTTTAGCATTGCGGGGTGTGCAGAGCATGGGATCTAGCAGTCTTATTGCATTGAATTTCGCCGTAATGGCGGATATCACCACTTCTGCTGAACGAGGCAGATACGTTGGTCTTTCCTCCTTACCCATTATATTAGGACCTGCAGTTGGCCCCGTGATTGGCGGCGCAGTGGCGCAATATCTCGGTTGGCGATGGATCTTCTGGATCCTTGCCATCATCGGGGGCGTCACCCTCATCTTCATGGTACTCTTCTTCCCCGAGACGTGTCGTGCTCTAGTAGGCGATGGATCCATTGCTCCGCCTATGCTTAACCATACTCTCGCCACCTACATTCGCATTCGAAAAGCATCTCACGCAAGACGTGATTCCAACCCCGAGACACAAATTCTCCCGCCAAAGAGTAAATTACGACCTCCTAATCCAATCCCCGTCATCAAAATGATGTTCGAACGAGAACTCGGCTTCCTATTAATCTTCGCATCCCTAGCAATAATGGGCTTCCAAGCAGTATCGACCGCCCTCCCAACCCTCTTTGCGCGAGAATACGAAATGGACACATTCCACATCGGCCTCATGTACCTGCCCCTAGCAGTAGGATCTTTCGCAGCGGCAATCCTCCTCGCACCACTAATGAACCGCTCTTTCAACCGCCACTGCAAAAAGCGCGGTATTCCTGTCGACAAATCCCGACAGACGGATTTATCTACTATTCCTATTGAGCGCGCACGTTTAGAGATTGGACTTCCTTTGGCGTTGATTTCTTCCGCTAGTATTATTGGTTGGGGATGGGCTGTTCGTGCAGGTGCGCATGTGGCTGTGCCGTGTGTTTTAATCTTCGTACACGGTGCTGCGGTTGTTGGGTTCAATAACACTGCTACTGCTCTTATGGTTGATATTTCTCGGGGGCGGCCTGGGGCTGTGGCTGCGGCGTATAACTTGTCGCGTGGGATCTTGGGTGCGGGAATCAGTGCTGGTGTTGTGCCCATGTCGAATGCGATTGGGGCTGGTTGGGCGTTTACGATTATTGCTTTGCTTCTTGTGGCTGCTTTGCCGGCCGTGTTGGCACTTATGAAATGGGGTGAAAAGTGGCGGGCTGATAAGGCAGCCAAGGAGAGGGCCAAAACTGAGGGAAATTCATAAATCATTGTATAGAAGAAGCCTCTCAAATACGAGAAAAACACATGTAACCTAACCCAAGGAATCACAGCCAAGCTCCAATTGATGCAACGCCGATAGATGTAAAGACTATGCCCATAAAGACCATGTGCGCCGAGTATGCGAAATCCAGTCCCGTTTCGCCCCCTTTTCCCCTTTGCTTTACACTCCATCCCTCCCACCGTAGACTGCTGATATATCCGTACCCACCTCTTGAACAACATACATCTCCAACAACTCATGAGCTCTGTCGACAGTATCCGGGTCGATGCCGCTTTCAAATACCAAGTCCTCTTCGGAAAAATTAAGGCGTGACAACGCAAGCAGATACCCTTGCGCACAACCAACGGCCGCCGCCAGTTTTGTTTTGATATCAAAGTCTGGTGGCGTGTTTGGACCAGTGACGAGTGCGTGGAGAAGAAAGGTCGAGAGGGATATGACGTTTCGGAGGAGTTGCGCATCCGGTTTTGAAGCTATCGATGGTGTTGTGGCTGTCGTGGATTTTGTCTCCGAAGGTTCCTTGGGGGAGATGGTGAGGGAAGAGAGGTTAGCGGTTAGCGGGAGAGATGAAGGGAGTGTGTAAGGGCCGATCTTGGTCGTTCGTGGAAGGCTGGAAATGGCGGATGATGTTTCCAATCCCTCGCTGGGATCTTGGTCGTAGAGGCCGTCGACAGCAGTACACAACGCCATGACGATTCGCGGAATGGCAAGACCATGGTCAAGCATCTGGAGAGCTCCAAATGCCGTCGTTGCAAAACACGTTAGTGTGCGAAGAGCAGAGAGACGCAAGAGCGTCTTCTGGGCCTCTGCGGTCGCATGTTGTGGTGTGAAGGCGAGCACAGCCGATACTGCATCGAGCACTTTTCGAGCCGACTCAGTGGCGTCTTTGTCTTCCACAATGGGCCCAATGGAGTGTTCAGTAACCGAGGTGCAGAGAAGATCAAGTGTACCAGCGATGTAGTCGAAAGGTTGCTGCGGGGCAAGTAGTCTTGTTATGGCGGTTTCGCTCATATGACTCCAGAAGACCACTTTGGGCAGTACATTGTTCTCGACTGGTTCTATGCACGAGGAACAAGCAAGCCCGACAAGGTAAATAAGCGAAAGCGTTCTAGTGGGAGCTAGATCGTCCTCTAGCTTCTTCAGGTCCGGGCTAATCGTGTTGGGATCAGTAAGCAGCGTGCGAGGTTCGGCAACACTATTAAGAACGCTGTTGGCAGCTGGCAGCAATGGGTCGACAATATGTGGTGCAATGGCTGTGCTGTGGAGCTGGAGCACGAACGAGAGAAGCTCAATCATTTCTCGCACTGGCTCGAGGTAGTGTTCCAACATGCAACGACCCCAGATGTCCACGATAAAGATGGAAAAGTCTACCAGGAGCCGGACGTGATCGTTCTGGTTTCCCATGCGGGGCAGTGCCTGAAAGATCAAGGTCGAAAGAGATGTCTTGGAGTCCGAGGGGAGCCAATAGCGCGAGAGGTTATCGAATGTCGATGGTTGGCCACGCTCCGAGGCATGATCGAGGATGAGATGGAGAAACTGCGCAGGGTGGAAGTAGAGCGTGAGTACATGCAACGAAAGAGATGGAGAATGGGCAAAGTCGATGGGCGGCTTACTTCTGAAGGGGGAGGGTGCGGGCCGTCAGTGGGCAGTAATTGCACTTCCTTGACTTCGACCTCTTCGTTATTGTGTCCGAAATCTCCCGTGTGTGTCTCCAATGGAAGAACAGGACTGTCTACAACAGGTCGTTTCCGCTTCCCTTTGCTCGGCGTCCTGTCACCTCCCTGCAGGCCAGTCCTTAATTTGGCCTTACTCGGGCTGCTCACAATGTCCATCTCGTCAAAGCCGTCCGGCATCATGCGTGTGCGCGCACCTTTTTTTGGCGTCGTGGATATAGATACCGAGGGGCCGTTGTCAAGGGCATTATCCTTGCGACGGGCGCGGTTCGTAACTTCCTTCATGTCATGCTGTAGGAATTGCAACTCGGTAGCTGCATTCTTCTGAGCGATAAGTGCCGCCTCAGCAATCCGTTCTTGTTTAGCGAGCTGCTCGGCGTTGATCTTTTTGAGTTGAGCGACTTCGTTTTCGTGCGCTTCGGCGGCCCGTGTCGAATTGGATCGGAGGATGGCGGCTTCTCCACGGGCCGCCGAGAGCTGGTCTTTGAGCAGCTTGATTTCTTTCTCCAGAGCCGTAAGAGTGTTTTCTTTTCCCACCTCGGGGATATACTGTGTGAGATGGCTCGGGGCTTGCGTCGACTGGGCTGGGCCCTGGGCCTGGGAGGACAAGGGATGGCGGGGTGGTGGCGGTGGCGGGCGAACGAATTGGCTTTGTGGAGGCATTCTACCAGGATGCAAGTTCTGCACGGGCAGTATCTGTGACGCCGGGCCATTTAGGCCATGCGGTGGAGGTCGCCGTGAACTGTACGGAGGAAGAGGGTTCATACGATTCGGCACAGGGTGCAGACTGGCGTGTGGAAGCACAGGGCGAGAATGCTGGGGCAGTTTTCTCTCTGCAACAGGCGCCCCAGGTCTGGACACGGGGGCAACTGCCTGATTGGAACGCGGACCTGCCGCTTTGGCAACGATCGCCGGTAAGTCGAGGTCATCATCGTCATCGTCGAAATCGTAGTCGTTTAGAACCGGATCTTGGAGGGGCTGTGGTGGCGGAGGAGGTGGTGGGGAAGCTGTTATAGATTGGGTATTGGCGAAGCGGTTGACCTGCGTGAACTGGATAGCCGTGTTCTCGAGCTCCTGCAGAGCGTTACCTGGGAGGTCGTCGAAGCCATCGTCATCAAAGTCGTCCATTGGTAGGAGGGTTGTCGTGGGCGAGCGCTTTCGGCGAGACGAGAAAGCCCCCCATGGAATCGGGAGAGAAGCCCAAGGAAAAGGGGGCTCGAATTAGTAAAAACCGTACAGTTGATTGAGAAAGGTATGAATGTCGACAGACTTTTCCAGCCTTTGGATGGCAAGTGGTGGCACACTTTGGACAAATTCAGCAAAGGACAAGTCTTGATGCTGGAAAAGCGCGTATCGTGTTGCTAGAGCGGCGTTGCGGAAAGACGGACTAAAGTAGAGATACGGAATGCATAACTAGTAATAAGCGCGGGAATAGGTATTAGTACAAGTCGCCAGCCCTTGAATTGGTTGGCTCCATCGAAGATCAGCGAGCAGCACTGCTGAATAAGTCCATTTTTTTCCGCTAGCCAAGTCAAAGAAAAACCTGGAATGAAGTGGAGAGCTCTGTAAAAAACTCCGTACTCCGTACACGTGAAATCAGTGCTAGTGCAAGGCAGCGGGACAGGGACGTCTGCTCTTTCTAGCATGGTGACGTGCACCACTAAAACATATGATGGGAAAGCTGTATTAATACGTGTTTAATACTCCGCAAGAATTATCATGGTAGGGGAAGCCTTGTCTGTCTGTCCAAGTTGCCCTGTACTCCGTAATCAAGAGACGAAGGAATGCGAAATCCACTACGCAACCCCCTTCATTCCAATCAGTTTCCCACCCAGCCAAGCCAGCCAGCTTAAAAAAATTCGCACATCTCCAACTCCCCGGATCTCCCGATTGACAATCCGCTGCCTCCCCCCAAACCCCCCAAACCCCCAAAGCGGACTTTCTTAATTCCCGACACCCTTTTTCCAAGCTATCCCTCTTGTCATTCTCGCGTCGTCGACCGAGTCCACCACGCCATTACATTTACACCCCCATTATTTTTTTTTTTTTCTTTTTTAAACTATCGCGACCTTGTAACGACGTTGACGACTGTCCTCTCCTCCCCCCCTCCCCCCCAAATTTATCTCGACACCGGGCCTTGCCCGTTTTTCCCGCTCCCATCCCTTCTATCTCCCATCCACCATGGCCAAACCTAGAAGAGGGGTGAAGTTCACCCACAGGAACGGCTCCGGCTCACATGATGCCCGGCGGTCCAGTTTCAGCGAGGTGAGCGATGGCAATGCTTCACAAGACGACGCGCGCCCTGCTGAGCAGCTGGCCAACGTTTCCCAGGTTCGTTCGAAATCCCACCCTTGACTGCACGCATGCACCTAGTCGCTCCTCTCGATATCCATCCCTTGTCCCATCCAAGTCCAGCTGTATCCCTTAATGTCCAGCTCGTGTCGAGCTTATCTTGATGCTTTGGTACTAACTGGCGGCGGTGGCTTGCTCGCCCCGGGGGAGAGTGAGGTTTACCGAACGCTCGCATGCACCTGCATGTGTGGCGGGAGGTCTAACCCACCAACCTAGGCGAGCCTTTGCCTTGCCTCTTTATAGAAATCGGGAGCACCTGACCGAGCCGACTACGAAAAGAAAAAGGCTAATTTCTTGACACGAACATTTTGGACCTTTGTCATGATTGGTGTCTTCTTTGGCGCCCTCTTCATGGGCCACATCTATATCATCCTCATCACGACAGCCATTCAGATTGTCTCTTTCAAGGAAGTCATCGCCATCGCAAACGTCCCCAGCCGCGCCCGCCAATTGAGCTCTACTAAAAGCTTAAACTGGTACTGGCTCGCGACCACCATGTACTTTCTATACGGCGAGACGGTCATCTACTACTTCAAGCATATCGTGCTGGTGGATAAGGTCCTCTTGCCTTTGGCTACGCACCATCGATTCATCAGCTTCATTCTATACGTGTTCGGTAAGCACCCCGGCCCAGAAGACGCATCACTGCGCTACCCTTCATGATGCCCCCGAAAAGTTCTCTCGCTGACGAAGCCCGCCCCTCTTCTCTAATAGGTTTCGTCTTCTTTGTCTCGACCCTCAAGGCCGGCCAGTACAAATTCCAATTCACCCAGTTGGCCTGGACCCATATGGCCCTCTACTTTATCGTCGTTCAAGCCCATTTCATCATGAACAATGTCTTCGAGGGCATGATCTGGTTCTTCTTGCCTGCAGCCCTCGTTATTACAAACGACATCTGGGCCTACATCTGCGGTATCACCTTTGGACGTACCCAGCTTATCAAGATCTCACCCAAGAAGACGGTCGAGGGTTTCATCGGCGCTTGGTTTATGACCAACCTCTTTGGCATCTTGTTTGTCAATGTTCTCATGCGTTCCAAGTATTTCATCTGTCCTGTAACGGTAAGTTTGGTGTCTCCCCCACTACGTATAGAGTTCCGTGGTGGCAAGTTCGGGACACGGTTGATCCCTGCTGCGCGCTCACAAAGACTGGTGAACTAACTCTTTGAATTCGTAGGACCTCGGCGCCAACATCTTTACCGGTCTCGATTGCGTTCCCAATCCCGTCTTCCTACCAAAGACATACACGCTGCCCCACTACTTCTTCCTGCCATCGACAGCGACCTTCTCCTTTACCGTTGCGCCAATGCAATTCCACACACTTGTCCTTGCCACATTCGCCTCGCTCATTGCGCCGTTCGGTGGTTTCTTTGCCTCGGGCCTCAAGCGCACTTTCAAGATTAAAGACTTTGGCGACTCGATTCCTGGCCACGGTGGTATGACGGATCGCATGGACTGCCAGTTCATCATGGGCTTCTTCGCCTACATGTACTACCATAGTTTCATCGCCATGAACAAGGCCAACCTCGGCACCGTCATGGAGACTGCCATCACCGGCCTCTCGCATGAGGAGCAAATTGAGCTCGTGAGGGGCATGGCGAGATATCTTGCAAACCAAGGCGCCTGGGCCACCGACGTAAGTTTCGACAGCCTCGTCTTGGCCGTTTTGGTTTCTTTTTCATTCAAATCAGACACTAACTACCGAAATTCGTAGATTCTTGACTGTGTTGACAAGGCTCTGCCGGCGCGACGATAATGACATATTTGAGTTCACAATGCGTTTATTCGGAGTTACCCACGACGGCTCCCCCCTTTGCACATTTTTAATGTATTACAAACGCGCAGTGTCTACGTGACCCGATCTCCCTGGCCTCTTTTTTAACTTGCTCGCCATCATATTTTTTCTCGTCATTTGGCTATGTCGCATGCCCTATTCTAATGATATCCAACATTTGGCTGAAGAAGGCTCATTGCTTTCAGTCACGTCTGCCGTTCTGATCAGAATGACACAATGCCATTCCGTACAGGCATATATTTGCCAACCAAGAATGATTCTCAACGGGTTGCCGTCAAATCTTGGTAAAAAAGGAGGGGCTCGATTGCACGTCTTTTCCTCTATTCTAAAAATGGGCATAGGCCGGCGCGCCAGAGTCAGTGGCAACCTATCCGTTGTCGTCTTTTCTCTTTTTCCTTTGGTTTATTTCATCCTAGTCTTTCTAACCCATGGTAGATGAAAATGTCCCCAGAGAACCGCAAGCGGGCAAGCCGTCTGGCAGGCTCTGTAGTAATATTCAACAAAAAAAAGCGAACTCGCTTCTAAATGAATAGCTTGTGAAGAAGATCTAATAGAATAAAATGATTGTCTAAGACAACATTTCTGGCATGTGCCATCGACGTTGAAAGATGACTAATCGATCCGGAAGTAGTTGGAATCTCTTGGTGGGAAAAAAAAAAAATCCGTCATAGTGGGATGGATGGTGGGGGTTGCAAATGCCCCGCCATGCTTTGGTGCACCAAGTCGAGGATAGGGAAAAGGACAAAAATATACGAGAACGAGTTAGAATCGGTGTCGAAAATCTAGTCATTATCTAGTCCGCCGAATCGAGTTCCCAAGTATCTAATCCTTAACAGGTGGCCAGCGTCATGGCTGTCCCATACCCCAAGGCCGCAGACGTCCTCGACGCAGAGTCCGGCCGAGCTGCGATCAAAGCCTTCGTAGCAAGCCTACAAAACAGCACCGACGAAACGAGCCCTTCATCTAAGATTGCCCTCGATATCCCAACTTCAGACAAATATGCCATTGGCTGTGCATCTCTCGAAGCCTTCCTTCAGTCCAACGTAACGGGCCCAACCCTCGAACAGACCTCTCGATTCGAACCCATCTTCAGCGCCGCTGACGAAAAGTCCCGATCCATTGGCGAGATACGTCGGATAACAGTCGAAAGTCTACGTGTTGATGGCGTGTCTCCATATGCATATGTCCCGTTCGTCGAGCTTTTTGGGCTCGCGAGATTCCTCTTCGTTGATGTCCTCGGAGCGGCCGACGAACAAGTTGGCTTTCTCCCGTGGACCAACGAGGACGGAAGCCGTATCCGCGTAGGACTTTCGTGGATGAGGTTTCGCATTCATATATGGCATTATAAGCTCCTCACTCAACCGAACCTCGGTGCGGGCTCCAGCTTTACCAAGGCTTCGCAATGGAACGACGTTCCGACGCTCGTCTCGCAGATTTTGGATAGTATTGCTTTGACAAGAGCGCAGATTACTGACGCCGAGGTTTGGTCAGATGCATCAGATTGGGACCAGGAACAAAAGTTACAGTGTCTCTTGGAGATTGTGCATTGTTATATTATGCTAGGTCGTGATGAGAAGGCGCGCTCGACCCTCAAGGAGGCAGCTGAGATGAGCAAATTCACTTACGTTCTCTCCGGTGCGCTGGGTAAAAGAACAAGGTTTCAGGAAAAGAGCACCAGTCAACTTGTTGTTCTGGCCAAGAGCACGACTACAGGTACTGAGGGAGAGGAGCAGAACGCACCCGATGCCCTTCCGCTCAACGACGATACTATCTTGGAAAGGATAGATTTTGGCGACAGCGCTGCTTCAGTTAACTATGGTGTAGTGGAGACCACGATTCCAGAGACTCTTCGCCATCTTTCGCCGGAGAATCAACCTAGCCTTCACCCGCTCGACCAGATTATTCTACTAGCAGAGGCTACACTAAAAGACTCGTTCTCGCCCATTGACACACTAACTTCCGAGGAGGTTCTTCCCTATGCACAGAGAGTCATCGACGACAAGAGTAAGAATTGGCAGATTTACACCGAGGCACTCCTTGTGCGATCACGTATCGAAATGCACCGCAGCAGGACTGTCGAGCGCAGCGTCCTCCAGATGCAGGCCCTTGTGGACCAGATCATTGTCGACACATCAGCAGCGGCAGTCGATCCCGAAGGAGAATGGTCGAAAGATAGGGTTGAAGAATCAAATGTGCCGTCAATCTCTGTGACTGACCACGAAAACAAGGATTCTTTGCCTGAGCCAACAGAAGAGAAGCCGACTTCGTTCTTCCCTGCGGCAAAGCCCTCAGAATCAGCACCCGCACACGTACGTCTCCAGTACGTCAATGCTCTCGCATCACCGCCTCGCTGGCACCTCGAATCTGAACTTGCCTTTTCATGGGCAAAGATTGGTTCATTGGTTTCGGCACTCGAGATCTTCAAGCGCCTGCGTCTGTGGGCTGAAGTTGCACTTTGCTTTGCGAGTGCTGCCGCCACCGAAGACGAAGATGGGCGTGGCAGCGGAGGTGAAGAAAAGGCAAGAGGTATCATCCGCTGGCGCTTATTCCAACGTACCGGCACGGAACCCTCCGCGTCTTCAGACGCAGATAGCGACCGTGTCGCTGATGTGTCACGCATCAATGCCGCCGACTTCTCGGGTCCCGAAAGGACTCCTCTGCCCCCGGATGCGCCTCGCCTCCTCTGCATCCTCGGTGATATCGAAAACGACCCGGCACACTACATTCGTGCCTGGGAGGTATCCAAAAAGCGATTCTCGCGCGCACAAAAGTCTCTCGGTGAATTCTACCTCCGCACCAAGGACTACAATTCGGCGCGTGAGGCCTACAAGCAAGCGGCCTCGGTCAACCGACTTAGCCCCGAGCTCTGGAGCCGCCTTGGCGACATTCACTTACGGCTCGGCGAGTACGAGGACGCTGCAGAATCATACAAGCGTGCCATTGCCGCAGCAGACGACGTCGTAGGCGGTGAAGACGCCCGTACCTGGAGCAATCTCGGCAGCGCACTTTACAGCTTATACCGCCAAACCATCGAAAACATCAACACAGAGCCGTCCGCAGACGAAGAAAAGCCCGTAGCCGAAGACGAAGACCCAGTACCCACACCAAAACTCAAAACAAGAGACCCAGAAGCCCTCCTAACGCAAGCCCTCTCGGCCTACCAACACGGGGCATCCCTCTCCCGCGAAAACTGGCAAATCTGGGACAACGTCCTAACCCTCGCAACCCGCACCCACCCCCCGCAAACCAAAACCATCCTCCAAGCCCAAAAACAAATTCTCCGCATCCGCAAAACAGAATCCTGCCTTGACGCAGACGTCCTAACAACCCTCCTCCAAACCTCCCTCCTCCCCCTCCCAAAACCCTCTTCCGACACCGGAACCGGACCCTACGAACCCCCTCGCGGAACCCTAGAACGCGCCATCATCCAACTCTTCGAAGAAGACATCACACCACACATTACCACACGCTCCGAACTCTGGGATCTAGTCGCAAGAGAACGAATCTGGACAAGGAATTACGCAGGCGCACTCGATGCATCGGAACGAGCCTGGCGCGCAGCAACTTCTCCCCAACAAGCATCTTTATCCGCGACGACGGCCTTAAACCCTACATCCGAATCCTGGACTTCGAATAAAGAAGCGTGGGAAATTGTTGTGCAACGGACTGACGAGTTGGTTTCTAGATTGGAGAATTACGGACCGGAAGTTGTGGAGGTTGGGGATCGGTGGAGGGCAAAGGCGAGGAGTGCTTTGAGGAGTGTTTTGGGGAAGGGGAGGGAGATGTGGGAGGGGAGCGAGGGGTGGAAGATTTTGGAGGGGTTGATGGAGGGTGTCAAGGTTTCGAAGGAGTGAGTTTGGTTTTCGAGCATGTTTTTGTATGGTACATATATATAGATGGTTGATAAAAAGTTTTGTTTAGAAAAGTAAAGGATAATGCTTTCCACATGCTACTAAAACGTCCGACACACAAAACACAATGATAATCGGAAGAGCGGCCCAGTTAATTTGTTTTAAAACCTTGTTCATCATGCCAATGGCGATTTCTATCTAACAGTCCCCTTTCCACTTTCTCCCCCAATGCCCAAGACTCTCCAAGCCTCTCCTCCGACGTGGCCTCCACTCCTCGCCGGGATCCATGCAAGAAGGCCTTTACAGAAACCAGCCCTCCCAAAAGAAAACGAAAAGAGCTAGTCACCCCCTCCCTCCAATGCAAAGGGCTGGGATGGGTATCAAAAAGAGGACATAGGATTCCCAAATCCTCCGAGCTGCTTTTTTGCTTCTTCGGGGATGCTCGACAGGAGAACAGCGAGCTGTGTCCAAAGATATGAAGACACTCCTGGGAGGCATAGAACATCAAAAAAAAATGCAACAAAATCGAGACCGCAATGACAACTTTTCCTCCTTTAAATGACCATTACGTGCGTTAAAAAAACCAAGATATAGGGAAAAAGGAAACGAGAAGTAGGGTCTTGCCCAGCCTCAGTTATATGAGGACTAAAAAGACAGACAGGATGTGGCGTGCAATCATTAATAGGAAACCCCACCCGGAGTGGTGGCGACATATTTATTCATCCTCGTCAGAGAAGACCTCTTCACCACGCTTGCGGCGAGCCATACGCTCTGGAAAGAATACGTTAGTAATGGTTCATTCGAAGCTGTTGAAATGGAATAGAGTGTAAGCTTACCCTTCTTCTTCTTACGGGCCTCGCTGCTGGTGAGCTTGGCCTTCTTCTTGGTGGAGACAATCTTGTTGCCCATGGCGTCAAACTTCTCCTCCTCATCACCATCATCCTGCTTCAATCGGGGGCCTGAACCCTGGCCCTGGACCCAGTTGTGGCCGGAGGGCGTCATCATACCGTCCATGACGGCCCAGACTTCCTCGGTCAAGTCCTTGGTGAACTCGGCACTGTGGGTAATGATGATGACACCACCCTCGAACTTCTTGAGAGCCTTGGACAAGGCACCGAGAGAGTCACGGTCAAGGTAGTTAGTAGGCTCATCAAGAACGATCAAGTGGGGTCGCTGCCACGAGCAAGCGGCGAGAACGACCTTGACACGCTGACCACCAGAGAGACCACGCATACGCGAGTGGGAGACGAGTTCGGCATCGAGACCGAAGTTGGCGCAGTGGGCCTCAATCTCCTTACGAACGAGAGGGCGGAACTGACCAGAGGCGAGAGCCTCCTTCATGTCGACCTCAGCAACGAGCTTCTGGTGAGATGCGAGAAGCTCGCTACGGGGGAGCCACTGGTTGTCGGCAGACATCATGGGCGTCCAGCGCTCGTTCTTCATGCCAATGTTCTCACCAAGGGCGAACGAACACTCGTACTCGTAGCTGTTCTTGAACTTACGACGGGACGAGATGCCAATGACACGGCGCTCGGTGCCGTCAATCTTGAAGACCTTGTCCATAGCCTTCTCATCGGCGTCGGTGATGATCTTGTTGGCACGGTCCATGGTCTCGCGATCTTCACCGGTCTGGAATCGCCACTGGATGTACTCGGAGGGAGTCTTGTCGAGATGATTATCGATGTGGGCGAAGGCGTGCTGCTTAATGTAGGCAATACGGATGTTCTCGTGTTGGTAGATCTCACCACCGGTGGGCACGAGCTCACCAGTGAGAACGTTGATAAGGGTGGACTTTCCGGCACCGTTGGGACCAATGACGGCGATACGGGAACCAAGCGAGCACTGGAAGCCAATGTCGCGAATCTGAGGCTTGTCGGTTCCAGGGTACTGGAAGCTCATGTTGGTGGCACGGAGAATGGCCTTGGCCTTGGTCTTGACACCCTCAAGGAAACCGGGCTCGGGGAAGGTGAACTCGATCTCGGAAGCACCGAGCTCGTAGTACGACTTGGCCGATGGGCACTTCTTGACAAACTCGGCAAGGTTACCCTTGTAGCGCTTGAGCTTGAAGCGCTCGTAGTGGATGATATGCTGGCACACGTTGTCGAGGAATCCACTGTCGTGAGAGACGATGATGGATGTGCAAGGAGAGTTGGTGAGGTAGTCCTCGAGCCACTTGACGTTCTTCACGTCCAAATGGTTAGTAGGCTCGTCGAGAAGGAGAATGTCGGGGTTCTCGAAGACGGCACGGCAAAGAGCGAGCTTCATCTTCCAACCACCAGAAAGGGCAGAGATCTCGCCCTTAATCATAGCCTCGGTGAAGCCGAACTCGTTGAGCTTGGCTTCGACATCAGCCTGGGTGGTGGTGACACCAGCCTCGACAAGCTTCTTCATGGTCCAGTCAATGGTGGTCATCTCAGTATCGGCGGAGTCAAGGTCGTGCTCGACGAAGCAAGTCTTGACCTCGCTTTGCTTAGGGAAACCCTCAACCTGCTCGTTGTTGATGGCACGCATGAGGGTGGACTTTCCGGAACCGTTGGGACCGCAGAGACCGTAACGGTGGCCACGCTTGAGACGGAGACGGGTCTGGTTGAGAAGAATCTTGGCACCGTAGGCGAGGGAGAAGGTGCAGTTGCAAAGATCCTCACCCTCCTCCTCGTCGTCCTCAATCTCCTCAGCCTCAGCAGCGAGGGACGAAGCCTGGCGGCGGAGGGTCTGGACGATGTTCTCGGCATCGGCATCACCAACAACAACGGTGACGTAAGGCTTGAGGGCGGCAGCCCAGGACTCGGAGTCGATCTCCTTCTCGTCAACGAGCTGGCCAGCGATGGCAGAGATGTAGGTGAGGACAGGCTCCATCTTCTCGGCGGCCTTGGCGTACTTGGAGCCAAGGATCTCCTTGAGCTTGGGAAGCACAACATGGATGTCACCATCACGGCGGACCTCAGGGATCTTACCATCCTTGACATCACCAACACGGTAGAGGGTGTCGAGGGCCTGCTTGGTCTTCTCACGAGCTTCGGGGTCGGCGAGGGTCTCGAAGTTCTTCTGGAGACCGGGAATCATCTTGGGCAAGAAAGGAGCGACAATGTTTGGGTCGTCGACGAGCTTGCACATGTTGTCGACGATGACGGCCGACTTACGCTTGATGGCAGTCTCGCGCTCAGTGAGGCCACGATCAAGAAGGGGCACCATAAGGGCGAGGGTGGGCTCCTGCACCTCAGTAACGAAGGTGGTGGCACCGAGCAAGTGGACAGTCTCAGGGACGTTCTCGGGCTTGGCAATACACTTGATAAGCTCGGGAATGAAGCGCTCGATATCCTTGTTGACAATAAGAGCACAGATCTTTTCCATGGTCTTGTAGGCACGCTCCTTGACCTCCTTCTTGGTGTCCCACATAGATTCGGAGATTACGGGGATCAAGTCAGGAACACGGAGAGCCATCTGGGCGGGGGTGTTGGCGATCAAGACATCGAGGATGTCGAGAGCGGTCATCTTCTCCTGCCACTTCTGTGCGTTGACGAGAGAGTGGGTAATGGCATCAAGGGCGGCCTTGATAGCGTTGGGGTTGATGGCCTCGGCAATTGCCATGGCAGCGGCAACAGCCTCATTCTTGACAGCGGTGATCTTGTCACCGACGGCAGCAAGAACAAGGGGGAGAAGGACGACAAGGTAAGGCTCGACGTGGGCCGAGACTTCGGAGTGCTGGGCGATGGCAGCGATGGCAACAAGGGCCTTTTCGCGGGCGCCAGCATCCTTCTTGTTCGAAAGGTGCTTCTTCAAGGCATCGATGGACCTGTGAACAAACGGATTGCAAATTAGCAAAAGTTGCGACAAAATTACATGTGAAACTGCAAAGGCCCCGAAAAGAAGATGAAAAATGTATCTGTGTGCAGAACTACTGCAAATGTGATTCGAAAATGTCCGCTAATAGTAGCTCATGGATTTGGTGTAGGCGTGTTATGGTTTGTTGCCAAACCTCGCTAAACTGGGAAGGGGGCAAATTGCCCACCACCCACAATGGCTAGATTTTTCTATGTGGCAGAAGACTGGGCATTATGCCGCAAATTGGAGGTATCGCCAATAGAATGGACTGTTTGCAATAGCTCAAAATGAAAGACAGAGGTGATACTGGGATCAAAAGAAAACCCAGGCGCTGAACCCCCTCTTCCCCTGAGACCTGGAACTCGAGCTCGCCCCGAACCAGTCGAGAGGAGCCAGCCAAGGAAAACAGGGGCCTCCAACTAGAGAGAAGTAAAAACACCTGGTAATTTAGACAAGCAGATCATCGAGCTGGCAACTCAACTCCTATCTTGTCCAAATCACCTCCGTGAGGGAAAAAACCAACGATGAAAGGCTAGTACTCACTTGATAGGAACGTCCTGGTCTTCGATGCGACCGTTCATGAATGAAGCAAGGGCGGCAGAAGCCTCCTTGATCTCAGCGGCCTCCTTGGAGATGGTGAGCTTCTGCATGAGCTCATCAAGCACCTTGAGGGACTGCTTATTTCCGGCCATTTTGTATGTTGTGGAAGGGTTTTTTTTTCGTGAGTTGGATTAAGGGTCAACGAGGTCTAAATTCGTCGAGGACTTTTTTGTCTATCGTCTAAAACCGATGTTCGTCTAGATCGCCGTCTATGTTTGCCGGTCTAATATCTCTATGTGTTCGATTCTAAGAGGAACGAAGAACAATGGACTCGTGTAGGTCGAGAGAAAACAAACGTGTGGAGGTTTTGTTTTCGACGACGTTGGCGAGTCTGGTCTAGAAAGCTCTTGGGATGGAGGCCCAGAGATTGGAAGAAGAGAGGAGAGGGGGGTGAGAAGAGGGAAAATGGAGGGATGTGTAAGGGAGAGAAAGAGGGGAGGGGAAAATAGGGTAGAGGAAACCTTTAAGAAAAGATTTTGTAGGCTTACAGTGCACACACACAGGGAAATTTTTTCCTATTACCTTTTTTTTTTTTTTTTTTTTTGTTATCGGACATGCCAAAAAAATTTATCGAGGCGTCAAAAAGGAGGGGTGGTGGGGTGTGGGGCGTGTATGTACCCTGCCCCTCATCTACTTCAGATTTTTTTCTCGCCTCAACCCTTAAGTTGAAATTTCTGTGTGGTTACTGGCCACAGACGCACGGGACGACTCATGCTTATCAGCAGTGCTATCGCATCCGCCATTCCCAATTTGGCAACTTTCTAGTAGGCGGTGAAGGCCAAAGTTCATGCACTTGTACTCACTCGTACCTGAGGCAACGGATGGATTTGCCACAACTTTTCGCCATGTCCAAAAAGTCCAGAGGTGCTTGATGGCTCTTGAACATATTTTGTATTCCGTAGAGATGCAAAACTCGGGATACTTTAATTATTTCTCCATTATCTGAGTTTCATTCTTTGTTACTGAGAATAGAAATCGTTTGTTGAAGCATTGCCTCTAGTCGTACGGAGTACAGAGTAGAGAGTGGTAAGATCTCAGGCATTCGGGTAATTTTTATTGGTCGGTGTGAGAAGCACATGCACATTCCAAGGCATAATCTGCCACTCGATGAGTGGCTAAAAAAAGGTCGACAAGTCTCTTTACGAAGAAAATTTTTCAGAACCGTCTTTTGGTGGGAAATAGCCTCCGCTGGAGTTCGGTGAATGGAACTATGCTGTAATGTATCTTCGACAAAGTGAATACTTGGCAGCTGGATCTGAGTGCGCCTTCGCGCCTTTGCGCCTTCACCTCTTAATACAGTGTACAGTGTACGGAGTATTCCTGTTCTTGTCTCGAAACCTTTTCTCTTAGAGAAGACGCTAGAAAATGTGGCCAACTGTCATAAACATTCGCCATCGCTGAGACCATCTTAGGGGGGCGAACACTGAAGAGTGCCACTTTTTAAGTGACGACGGCAATGAGAACCCCTAACAACCCCTTGTCGGAAGTAGAACAGGAATGGATCTTGGGAGCTCCACTGGTTTGGATAGATTATTCCCTGGTTGCCCCAACAATAATCGCATTCAACATTCAGCGGACACAAGTACTCCGTAGAGTGTAATAATGTACATTGTCTGGCCCACTAACAAGCCCCTTGGCAAGAGCAGAAAGGGCAAGAAACACACCAGGCTTCTCCATTAATATTATTCCCTCCATATTCTATTGACTGAGGATCTGGCATAAATACTTGGTACTGCGGGCTCCAGAACCGAGCTGCCATCAGGGATAGCATGTATCGCAGGCCCGCAGTACGTACTCCGTACAAATGATAGGGGAGGGGCAGATGTCGTCCTGTCTGGTCTGTCCATTAGTGCTCCTCACGTTTTAGGATGCTCCATCACGTTCCTAGCCTTGCAAGTTTCAGTGGCTGAAATGAAATATGCCATAGCCACCACCACTCCACAACAGTCTCTAATAAAACTTGAAGCACTACAAGTACATTGAAACACCCCGGTGCGGCTTCCTATTAATCCATGATGACATGATCTCTGGCTATGCTACTCTTCTTTATTACCGAGATAGCCATGCGAAAAGGACCCGAGCTTTGTCGAGGGTGGGTGGGCATTAAACAACATCCCCATGGGGAACCCTCCCATGCCTCCCCACACTTTGATCGTTGAGTCAGGCGATAACATGGGCGATAAAATCCGACATCTTCAATGGTAGGCAAGGAAGGATCATCCGTGAGCTGGGCCAAAGCACAGACGCTTATTTGGACATGGGCATTACAGAGTGTTCGTCCAGGGGATCAAGTTTATAAAATGCTGATGAAATTCCACATCCTTATTCAACTATTTCTATGGAGAGAGCAACCTAATACAGAAGTGACTAATTGGCGATTTGTTTTGCGAAAGTCATGTTTACGACGACCGAACAGGAAGCCATGCCAGCATGTTCTGGGCTGCCCGAGTTAGGGCTTCGACCTCGCCTTGCTGGGTAGGAAAACGGTGAGGCCGGTGCTTTTGAGAAGGTCTGGAATCTTTGGGGGATCCCGAACAACAGCTTGGACTTGAGCGTCGGCTTTAAGAAGGTGTCTGATGACTGATGAGCTCTGCTGGCCAGTAGCCATGTCGAAGGTTGGATCAGAGTTTGGATGGTGAATATTGAGCTTGTCTGGAAAGATTTAAAAGACGATGTTGTTTGAATTTTGACGTACTGCATGCTAATAACCTTCAAGGTCTTGACAAGGGAGCTTGGTGCCATATATATACCCAGGAATATCGTGATAGCTTGCAGTCATAATTGTATGGTGTAAGCACATGCTAGCTAAGCGGCCATTTCATCAACAAAGGATTCGTGGAAGATTGTTTTTGATTTATATCATGATATCTTGCCATGGTAATGAACGGCCCTTGAGTATTGCAACTCGTGAGGCGATTGCTAGATGACCTCATTGATAGTTGCCTCGACTTCGGGAAAAGTTGGCCTCAGTCCTGATTAGGTTCTGTGCTGATGGTAAATATGTGGGCTGGCCAGTCCGGTGTGGTGTGGAAGGTGAAGAGTCAAAACTAATAATTGAAATTCTGTTTCAACCTGGCTTTGTCCAGATTATGCGACTCTTAAGTCCAATGGAGGGGCGGTTTCGGGTTCAAAATTCATCCGATGGCTGGTTGTGATATCCAGGATATCAGTACACATGGCAGTAGGGTGAACTTTGAAGACTCTCCTCCATCTGGCAACACACAATTTCTTTGGTCTATTATTCAGTGATGCACCATAGCCTGCCTAGTGGAATTTGCCTACTAAGTAGTCTTCGTGCCAAATGAGGATGAGAGCTAATTCGTCATGAGGGTAACATCAAATTTTGGCCGAAAGCAGGTTATTTTCTCTGTGTGAGCCAGAAAGAGAGAAGAGGTCTAGAGGGGAGGCATCTTCACTTCTGCCCTTTTTCTTTGTTCAAGAAGTTCCACCGGATTGGCATTCCAAAAGTAGATTCTCGTCTGGCACCTGTGCTAGTAGCGTGGATAGCCCAGGTAGCATTCCAGAGGCTTGAAAGCAGCCAGTATGTGCCCTAGGCAACTCCCTAGGCAAGGCCCGGATATGGAAGAAAAAGACAGGATAGATCTTTTTCGCATTCGGAGAGTTAACCAAGGCCAGTTATCAGTACCGCCTTGTAGGTAACTGCATCAAGATGTCTAGATCTTTATGCTTAAGACTTTTCAAGGCACAAGGACAGCAAAGCCTCCCCCCTCAACTGAGAAGAGAATGGGCCTGGACCTGGATGAAATATGGAAAATAGGAGGAGACAGGAGACAGCAGGTGGCAGGGGTGTGTCTCTTCACCTCACTTCAATCAGAAGGAGCACATAATGCTCTTTCCGTAAACCACCATCTCCTAAAAGTGGGTGGAACTCGACAAGATTTCCCCTTTCAACTTCTGGGATGGATAAGAATGCCAGAGTACTGGTAATTCTTAAAAGATGAAAATATGGGAATATGGGAAGCACAACATGGCGAGATGATTTCAGCATTCCCAAATAGGTTACTCATTGGGCTCGCGGGAATTTCATTGCCACCACCATGCTTCAATTTCCTTTGTTCAATGGCATGCTAATGTTGGTCTCAAGGTTAGAACCATCTGGTCTCAGGAGCCCCTAAGGGAGATTAGTTTGCAGTCTTCTTCTGTCCCCCTGATCTTCTTTCTCTTTAATCTGCCTACACCTCAATTGCTTTCTGTCCTTCTCAACTCTCTTCACTCTGCCAGCTTGGTTTTGATTCTCACCAATATTCAACGGTGGATTTGCCCAAGGAGCTCGAGAGGTTGAATTCAACACAGCGAGATACTAATTCGAAATCACTGACGACTCCATCTTCCATCCCAATCCTACCATACTCGATCCTCTTGCTTTTCTTCTGCGTAAAAGGGAAAAGGACAGGAAGAATCACACAGAACTGACAATCAGCCATGTCTGATCCCAACCAGCACCCGTGGCCACCAAATAACCCGAACAATGGTGGACAGGGCCAGGGACAGGGCCAGTGGCCTCAGGGCCCTCCATTCCCCCAACAAGCGCCACAGCCGCCGGTACAAGGAAACCCTTTTGCGCAGACGAATATCGGACCGCAGATGCTAGCCCAGTTTACGCAGCCAAATACTCCAGCCTGGCCACCAATGAACGTTCAGGCATTGGACCCTGTTTCCTTCAATTTCCTCGTACAAGCAGCAGGACAGGCTTCACAACCGGGAAATACTGTGAATTCAGGCCACGGCCCTCTCTCCCCGCAGCAACAAAGTTACCTACTGGCGTTGTACGCGCAGCAACTTCAACAAATGGGGCAAGGAGGTCAAGTTCCCGGCTCAGTACCAAACACACCTGGCTTACAACCTGGTCCTGCTCCTGCTCCCATCGCCCAACCTTTCACAAGTAATCCAGGAAATATACTACCTGGAAACTATGCTATGAACCCTTTGGCCTGGCCAACACAATCGACACCCCTTCCTGGAACTAACACGTTTGGACAACCACCATTTCAACCCCCGGGATTACCAGCGTCTTTGTTGCCAGCCCAAATGGCACAGATACCGCAGATGCCATTCCCAATGCCACAGATGCTATTCCCAATGCCAACCCCAATACCCCAGATGTCAACGCCAATCCCAATGGCACAGCCGCAAACGCCAGCAGCACAGGTGCAATCACCAACACAAGCCTCCTCGTTGCCGCCTGCACAGACTGCAAGGACTGGACGGCGTGGCCATCCACGTGTCGGCGGTATCCGACCAATGCCAAGGACGATTAATCCGTCACGGGACCTTTGGCATGTTCGCGGTTGCTTCAGCGACCCCGATAAGTGGAATGCTCAGCCCAAAGAAGAAGACCTACCTGCCCATGGTGTTCTAGACAATATGCCAGAAGACAAATATTGGGTCCTTTACGTACCTAGTTACCTTAATCCTGACCCGGATTGGACCGATCCTAAAGTCACATCCCTCAACGACCACGTCGAATTCCTCCGCCCAGCCCTCCGCCAGGATGACGACAGACTAAAACCTACAGAGATGGCCCGAAGGTGGGGCATCCACCCGGACGAGGAGGAAGAGGTATCAGGTCGTTCGCACACTACTCCCTCGCGCTCCGAGTTTCGCCGTTTTGTCGATGTGCCAATGGGGCGAGTTGCGACAGGGAAGATGCTCATAGAATACCTCGAAGGGCTGTCCAAGGGTTCGGGTAAACCAGTCGACGAGTGGATTGTCCAAGACCTCCCCAGACTGGCCCTCACGGATCGGGACCGCGAGTATCTACACTGGATCGATTCTATGAGAAGCGAGGAGGAGTGGCAAGCCATGCTGTTTAATGAAAACACCACAGATGAGGTGAGATCAGCCCCAGTGGGACAATTGTCCAAACAGCCACTAACCATGCATCGATAGTTGGTTGAAATCGACGCCTTCAATCCTCGCAACAACGTGGTCTTGGAGGGCCTAAATAACGACATAAACCCGTGAGTTTCTACGTCTGATTTGATTACTGGAGCACGAGAAGCTCTTCATGAGGAGTCTTGTAACCGCGGTCCTGGAAGTATGCTAATCACTCGATTGACTGTGAATAGGGTGTTTCAACGCAATCACTGGGCCAATACCTACAAAGAATTATACTTTGGTCTCGAGAAGGACCTTCCCAAACCTAGGTATGATATACCTGGGTTGGGAAATGGTGACTACGATCCACGCGTAAGGCCCCTCCCCCCTAACTTTTCCCTACCTCTGTACCACCAGTTCTGCATCCGGGCAACAAGATTCATTATTGACACTCAACGAAGAATGATGACGCTGTATGGGAAGCCATGCAGCCCATGCTCAAGTTAGCCTCTCGTATCTTGGCCACTCGGCCGGGCTTTTTGGAAGCAGTCGCCAGAGTCGAAGATTGGCTCTCGATTCATCCTAGCAGAGACCCTCGACCGGGGGTACAGACCGATATAATTAAAAACATTCACACGTCACCACCCACCCAGACAGATCCATTCATCAACGATCGCCTGTTCCACGAATCCCAGTTTCTCCGCAACAACAGACGTTACCCAATCTACGAGACCGTAATGGCAAGCTTGAATAGAGACTTGCGGCTTGCTCTGGCCCCAAATACTTTGATAGACGTTTGGGCGTTCCAGACGAGAGGCGATCAGTCGATCAGAAGCTGGATAATCCTGTCTGCAGAAATTATTTTTCCTTTGCTTGTTCCGGGGTATACAAAGAGCGAGAAAATGATGGCGAGCTGGATCGCTGCTTGCATCCTCCTGCACGAATTCTCGGTAAGTAAGAGAGTGTTCTACCTGGCTCAGGGCCCGGCTAATGAATCCTACACAGCATGCATTTTATAGTCAAATAGTCGAGCTGATCAGTAGGCCCGCGGACTACTTTCCCTTTTACGATCCGTCGGATGCGCAAAAGTTCAGAGCCTTGCGGCGCGTGCTTTCTTTCTCAGCAAACCAATGGCAGGAGCCCTTTGTCGACTTCGAGACAACAGCTGAGCTCGGTAACTCTTTCGAGAGCCATGTATGTTGGAAACCGCAGAATGTGCCAGACAAAAAAAGATAGGAAAGAAGGACTAACTGAGATCGCAGGTCTTTGGTGGAACGTCGCAAGGCTTGACTAGTCAAATTCAGTGGGCACAGCCCACGGATTTCCTGTGGTTCACCATAGGTGGTGCCCTGATGCGCTGGCCACACTATCAGACATGGGATAAGCGCGCCTGCTACAACGATGGATCCCTCATCTTACTGGAGCCAAACCTACCCGCTGACAAGCACATCAATTTCATTCCGGTGCGAGGGGTTGCACCCGTGTTTCAAGAAGTGTATTGGAATACTGATGGCAAACGATACGGCGCCCGAGCTGCCTTGGTCCAGATAGATCCGCTTGCTAACAAAGCACTACTGACAACGGAGGCAGCCTTCAACTATCACGGAAACGTCAGAAAGGATGGCATGAATCCAGACGACTATAAAGAAATCACCAGGTGGATCAATGATATGGAAGAGATGGATTTCAACAGGGTCGCGAATTACCTGAACATGCTGCTGGGGGAACGAAATCTTTGGGAGGTGGCGAAGCAGCGCTGGGAACTCGACATCAAGAGCTACCAAGGGCGCTGCCTTGTGCTGCATGGGAACATACGCAAAATTCTCATCTACGTACACGAGGCAGTCACCTTTAGGATGTGGAAAATGGGTCCCATTCTTGGGCTGCCCGAACCACAGATAATGGCCCAGTTGAGGGGAGCGCGACAGAGGTGGACGGAACTGGTACAGGACCATGATCCAGTGTACCTGATACCTCCTACGGGGTCAGCATCTCTGGGGGTTACACAAACTGACATCATGTGGGCTTACGAGCTGGTACAAGTTGTGCAGACCTCATTCGAGCCGCGTTTCTTGCCTTTGTTACCCCCAATCTATCGCGAGCTAGTTCGTGAATACGAGCGCATACAGGCAGCTATTTATGACGCATTCCGATTGTCTCCACGCACTGGGAAGCTGCTCTTCGACGAGATGCAAGATGGCTGGACTATGAACTGGCAACACGCGAGACTGATGGTTTCTACAATGGTGACCGCCCTTCTACAGGCTGTTGATTTCGTTCCAGCGTCTCGCGACTACTTGACAAAATTCGAGGCCCTGCAGCAGCTTTACGACGATGCTCTCATAATGCTCTCCAAAGACAACAGAGTCAATAATCCATATGCCTGGACCACCATCGCGCGTTCTGTTGGACGAATACGAACCTCCCGACGTACTACGAGCCGTATCTGGGCAAACAGTGTCAGAAGCGACATTGAAAGGTTGCCCTCATTCTATTGCTTCGAGCTTGAGAGCCATTGTGATGTTATCAAAGATCCTAATGGAATCCCTCATAGATGGGATTCGGCATTGGCAAAAGTGGTCGCCAAAGTAAACCCCGTTAGTTCTCAAGGGGTTGGTGTTTTCGACGCAATGCCAAACCTTCAACCTGACTATCTTGAGCTCCTCGAAGACACTGTGAACCCACCAAAACCGGTACCTGATTCGCCAACATCCTCACAAGTCCCCAGCCTATTGCCTCAACAAGGGCCGGCGCCCTTGTCTCCAAGATCAGAGGCGGAGGAAAAGAAGCACCAGAGTGAACTCATACAAAAGCAATTTGAAGTTCAACAGCTCCAGCTTAGGAACCAGCTCCTGGATATGAACCACCGGAAAGCGGATGACGAGTTGGCACTGCGCCAAGAGGCCGAGGAAGCGTCGCTACTTGGACAGTTTGCGCGAGAGAAAAGCGACATGGCACAACGCCACCAGCAAGAAAACCTGGCGATTGACGCACAGCGTGCATTGCTAATATATCCAGAAGAGCAGATGTTGAACTCTCAGTCACAAGCCTTGCAAAACCTGTACCAATTACCTCCAGAACAGAAGGACGCTAAGCACCAGAATTCCCTTGAACAGGAATGCCAGCAGCGATGGGAAAATATCAATAAAATGAAGCTAGAGCAAGATACGCTTCGTACCTTGGCTCGCCAGCGCCACGAGAAAGAGAAGGCGGACATGGGCCGCGATCATGCAAAGCTCAGGAAGACTCTACAAGACAACCAAGACAAGGCGGAGAAGGCGTTGAGGGAAAAAGAACGAAAAGAGAAGACGGAGCTACAGAGTGAACTTCGGAAGGTGCGCCAAGAGCTGCAGAAACTAATTCAGAGTAAGCATGTGCGGCAGAAGACTCGAACCCAAAAGCTACGCACTCGATCACTAGCAATCGGCCGAACTCCAGCGAATGCCACCACACGCGCATATTCAATCGCTGCAGACCAAAGCACGTTGCCACCAGGGTTCCAGGCGAAAAGGACACTTGGGAATGCCGCTCGGGCGAGGACGAAGAGAACGTGGTCACAGTTTGAGGCGGACGACGGTGTGCGCCTCGAGGCTGGTCCTCCTCGTCAGCGTCTCAAGATCGATAGGTACTCACGCCCATTGGTCTCTCACCGGAAGCCTTGGACGAGCCCATCGCCCCCGAACCCGTTTCCCATGTTTGGAGGGAATATAGAGAGAAGGAACGAACACCTGTACAAGGAGGGATCGTGGAGTTCTGCGATGACGGCTGATTTTGTCGCCAGTCCGCCTCTCCTTACGGTACCAGAAATGGATAGAGCTACAATACCGTACGGGAAATCGAGACAACTCGACAATCCATTGGGTGGTGTGCCACAGATGATTCCCGTGCAGCAGACGGTGAAGACAACAGTGGAGACTGCTATTACAGGGCCGATCTTGGGCCGAGACGAATTACCCCTTGAGGGAAATGGAGTAGCATACAGGATTGGGAAGAAAGTTGTCGACGGATTGTGGAAGCTGGCCGAAGATACGCTGCCTGAGACGAAGCATTGGTGGGATAGGGAGATGACGGGCTAGCAATATAGCAATATTGGAGATGTGGCGTTTTTGTATTTGGCTTTATTTTGGACTTTTCAGGTTTGGGGACGGTAGTACTATTAGTGATAGGTTTTGCTAGACGCTCATTGTGAAATTGATCTCTGTTTGACCATTTTCTTCACTTTCTTGGGCCTTTGTAGGAAACATGCGAACTGGTCTAAACTACATTGCCGCCCAACTCTAGCTCGCTAGCACTCCAAAGCAGCGCAAACCTGTTGCCTGATGCCTTTCCTTTCATTGCGTGAGGGCACAGATAGTGTCTTGTTCTCGAACGAGGTTCTTACAAACCTGTTGAAGACGGGGCCTCGGAGTCAGAGGGCGGGGGGAAAGTTTCACTAGACTCGTCGGTCAGATAAAGCTTGCCACGGGACACCGAGGCGCACGATGAAGCAAAACTAAAACTAAAACTAAAAAGAACGAGAGAAAAGAAATAACACCAAAGGGGAGACCTGACTCACGGCAAATATTCTTTGTAAATGTCCAGGTCTTCGGGAAGGAAGACTACAAACACCACCCTGTCGATTTTGCTACCATCTGGGCTTCGCAAGAACTCCTCAACAGTCTTGATGGCAATACGACACGCCGCCTTCGGCGGAAACTGATAGACACCCGTCGAAATGCAGGGAAATGCGACGGAGCCACACTGGTTCTCGACAGCGAGTTTCAGACTGTTGCGGTAGCAGTCGGCCAACTGTTTGTGAGCCGTCTCGGGTTCCGTGGCGGAGTAGACGGGACCGACGGTGTGGATCACCTTGTCCGAGGGGAGCTGGTATGCGTTTGTGATTTTTGCGTCGCCCGTGTCGCAGCCGCCGAGGGTTCTGCATGCGGCGAGGAGGCGGGGGCCAGCGGCGCGGTGGATTGCGCCGTCGACGCCGCCGCCTCCCAAGAGAGTTTTGTTTGCTGCGTTTACGATTGCGGGGATGGCGAGGGTCGTGATGTCGCCTGACCAGAGGCTGATTTTGTGGGCGAGCGAGGGGAGGGCGTTGGTGGTTGAGGCGTGAGGTTTGGGGAGTTCACCGGTTCTGTAGAGGTCTGGGAGGCGGGGGATCTGGCTGAGGGGGATTGGGGGCTTGCGTCCGAACATGTTTTGTGGTTGGGATGGAGGGTTGATAGGTGATGGATTTGATATTGTGGGAGTTGTGTGCTTGGGCTTGAGGTTGTAGTAAGGAGATGGAGATGTGTGTGGGTGTGTGGTAAGCGGAGGAGAGATGGAGGAAGGAGGTCGAGAGCCCTAGAAGAGGGAAAAGGGCAGGGAATATATGGACTTTCGGTAGCCCTTTGGTAGTTCTTTTGTTCGCCGAATGGGCAAGGCTTGCATATCCTTTTTCGGCAGGCTCAAAGGAAGTGAATGAAGCATCAGAAGACGATGTTAATCGGGCAGGTCTGAGGTGGGGTTCCATCGGGCCTAACAGACATCATTGTAGCTAGCTGAGGGGATGCTGGACAGACATGGACAGACAGGACATACAGTGGGTGTAATAACGATTTACAGTGGACGCAGTGGACAGACACAGTGGGACACACCTCTTATTATCAGTGACAATTGGTTGTTTGTTTGGCTGGCCAGCCAGCTCTGCCCCGCCTTTTTCTGCTTCAAAATCTTTGCACGGCCAACCACGACACCCCAATTCGTCACACCTTTTTCAAAAACTTCCCCTGAACCGGATCGTCGCTCTCAAGGAAGATGCGGCCAAGAACTATAGAGCTAGACCGACCATTTTCCAGTTTCCATTGTTCTTACCCTCTTCTTTCCTTTTGACCAGAATTGCAGAAAAGTTTGAATTGTAAGACTCGATTGTGGGAGTTGGGCTGCGAAGGGTTGAGGATTTTGTTGGAGATGGAATGAATTGAAGAAACCTTTGTTCTTAGTATCAAAAAGAATTATTCAACGCACAATGCACGAATCGAAAGAAACCGTTTCTCCTATCCTCTTCTTTTGTTTGTCTATTCTAAACTATCGACTAGCTAGCTGGTTGTACACGTGTTACAAAAAGTCGCCGGATGGTGGCAACGCGCCTCCTCTTCCAGTCCAGGAGCAAGAGTTGCAGCTGGAATAGAGTACGTTGCAAAAGAGGTAGAGAAAAATGAATGCAACGCATCGCTTGGGCCCCCCTTTTCCCGACAGAAACCTCTCCGACTCGCTAATATGATGAGGCGTGCATGCCATCAAAGCGCTCGTTTACTTCGTAGAGATTGTAACAGAAAACAAAAAATAAAAACAGATCGCCGATAGGGGGCGCACGCGAGAGTGGCGCGGATTTCGTGAAACACTTATTTCTTTCCGCCGCGCTTCTTGTTGGGAACGACCTTGAAGCCGGCGCCAGCCATTGCATCCGCAGACCCTTGATCTTTGGGTGCGTGGCTGCTCTTCTTAGCCACTTCGTTCCAGCCGCCGGCTGAAGCGCCTGACTTGCTATCTACGCTTGGCTGTTTCTCGACGATACCCTTATCAGCGAGTCGCTTACGGCGGACAAATTCCTCGGCAAAGTGGCGGCCATCCATGGTGGTAGAGTTGGAGTATACGGCATCTGAGATGATGGATGCCTCGAGAGGAAGGAGAACCAGCGTGGCAGCGAATGTGTCAACTGCGAAATAGCAATTGGTTAGAACTAGTGAAATTTGAAACATGTAACAGGCAAATTTTTAGAACGCGGAGAGGGGCGCGTTAATTCTGAGAGAAAGAGGTCCAAGTCACTTACTATCGATTCCCCCTGTGATGCCGCGGCCAAGTTCGCGGTGCAGCCACTTGTTAAACTCGTCTAGAGCCACAGTTGTTGCATCAGACTTGTTAGATGGGCTGGACGTTGCAACAGGTTTCACTACAGTCTTGGCAGCAACTGGCTTCGCGATTGCGGCACTTGGTGCACGGCTCTGGGATGCCGGTCCGATGGGAGTTTTGACCTTGCCACCGGCTCCGACCGTCGACCATCCACTGGCTGGGGCTGCGGTGGCGGCGGGGATTCCATGCTGAGGGAGATGGTTTGACGCGCTCGGCTTTCCGGCAAGATCGGCATATCGCTTGCCAGATGGAGTTGTAGCTACAGAAGCAAGTCCGCTTTGTGCAACCGCTTCCCTGGCTTTCTGTTTGCGAGCTTCTTCCTCTCGCTGAATCTCTGCTAGTGTCTTCTTCTTCTTGCCGTCAGATACAGGGGGCACTGGAGTCGTGTGGGAAGACGATGCCTTTCCTACAGCCGGTTTGGTCCAAGGGCTGGAGGGGTTGACGGGGGTGGTATGGCCCCACGTGCTAGTGGTTGGGAGACCAGGGGCAGCTGTGGTTGCAGCCGCCTTCTCCTTCTCCCGAAGCTCTGCTGCTTCCTGCTCAAGCGCAGCACGCCGAGCGGCAGCGGCGGCTTGTTCGGCCTTAATCGCTTTGCGTGCCTCGGCCTCTTGAATTTCCTTCAAGCTAGGACCGCGCTGTTGCTCGCCCGGATCTTTGGCCCATGGGGCGAGAGGGGGTGGCTGAACGGAGGTGGCCGAGGGTGTGTCGGGCGTTTGCGAAGCCGACCGACTGTGTCGCGGAACAATTATTAGTATAACACAATCGCGGAATAGTAGGGGAAGACACAAGGGGACAGTAATCACATACTTTGGGGGTGGGAAGGGCATCGGCATGCCACTGGCTGAGTGGGCGCCAGTCGAGCCATGGGTATGCTGCGGACCGGCAGAACGGAGAATGCTTGCTTCAAATGCAGCACGATCGTCCTCGTAGGATTCTGCGCGAGTCTTCTCCTGATTACTTACGTGGGCACCAGGCGACGAGAACTCGTCAGCCTCAACTAGAGATTGTACAGCCGCTTCGATGGATACGTCCTCTTCTTGCTCAGCACGCAGCTGTTCAAACTCTACAAGGCGCTCCATGAACCCCTGTGAATCGACAGACAACTGGTCCGAGGTTGGAAGCTGGTTGCGGATGCCCGAAGCTTGCTGCTCACTGCCCACGACGGAAGGGCCCGGCGGGAACCCAGTGGTGATAGGGACGGAGCCCTGGATGTTGGCGGCGAGCATCTGACGCTCAGTTGCAGTGAGAGCCGCGATGTCGTCCTCTCGGAAAATATCCACGTTGTTGGATCCTAGATTCTGGCCGATTGCCTGACCAGAGACAGGCCCAATTGGGGCTTGGGGGGGCATACCGATTGGCGTCGCCATGTTTCCAAAGCTGGGCTGGGTCTGAAGGCTATGGGCACTGGAGTGGTGATGGAGGGCACTTGGTGTAGCGCCTGGTGCCTGCATTTGAAACTTGGCCATTGCCTGCTGGCGCATCATGAACTCCCTCTGCTGTGCCATCATGAACTGCTCCTCCTGCTTTCTTCTCTCAAGATTATTTTGCTCTTCTGCAGTAAGTGTCCTGCCAAAGCTGGGGAAAACACCGCTGAGGGGCGGGACGATTCCACTGGCAGTCGAAGCCGCAAACGGGCCTGCTGGAGGCGGTGGGCCGTGGGGGATGCCAATCTGTGGCACTAGGAAAGGTTCACGGGAGTTGCCAATGCGTCGAATAAGCTGGCCAAGGGGCTCAAAGTCTGGGTCCTCGAGCTTCTTCACGCGGAGATCTGCAGTGAAGAAATTTGCCTTGTACCAGTCATTCATCTCAAGTCCTGTGAAGGGTCCTTGGACATGTCCCTGCGGATCAAGGTATACCCATCGCATACGGTCTGGCATCACCATCTGGCGAACTTGGCCAGATTGGGCATCGCTGCCGGGGGGAGCGCCTGTAGCGAATGAAGGCCCGGACGATGAGGCAAAAGGAGATCCCTGCGAGGTACTCGTAAGGCCTGCCTGGCCGTCTGCCGTAGTGAAGAGAGAGTGCGTTCTGGGGCCGTCGGAAGATGGGATAAGATCCTCAAAGGGACCTTGGCCGCTCCTTGCCGGGCTAGTGGTATCGCGTGCAGGGGTGCCAATGGCCCCTCTTCCAATCGCACCTAGCGGGTTGCCCTGGCGGAGGTCGGAGGTAGAATCAGCCAAGGCGTCGGGATCTTGGGCATGCATCTGTGCTTGCATCGCGGCCGGGAAGAGGGATCCGAGCTTGCTGCGCGAACTGAGCGAGGGTGCTCCAGGAATTCCACCAGCCGGCGGACCAAAGACACCACCGAGACCACCGAGCCCAGCTCCAGAGGGCAAGTCACCGATGGGACTGAACAGCGATGTGCCAAAGGCACCGCCAAAAGCGGCTCGTTCTCTGTCGGGGGTGCTGGCGGAGACGCCACTTGTAGCTGGCCATCCACCCAAGGATCCGATGTTTGCATAGCCACGAGGACCCGTGCTAGAGGTCTGACTGCGGTCGCTCCCATCAAATGGGCCAGAGAAACCGCCGCGGCCGGCAGTAGAACCAATCGGTGGCAGTTGGCCGTTTGCACCATCGTCTCTGCTTTCGTGGGGAGGGCTGCGATAAGGGTTCGTATCCGATGGACTGAGGGGAGTAAACTCCTGGTCGCCGTGGCCAAGGCGGAGACCAGACATACCCAGGTCTCCTTGCGACGCTTTCATAGGAGTATCGAGCGCCCCGCCAACTTCCTTGGCCTCGGGGGTCGGACTCGTCTCGCGGACACCGCCGAGATATGCGCTACCACTGTGTGTATCTTCGCCGAATGGGTCTGTGTCGGTACGGGGACGTGCCCTCCAAGAGGCGCTTGCTTCGCTTGCCTTTCCGGTCGTGTTTTCGGTGCTATCTTTAGGAATCAAGTGCGCAAGTCGGCTTTCACCTCGACCGAACGGTTTGCTACCAATTCCCGATTGTTGTAAGGAGAAGTTGCCAAAGCCGCTGGTGGCAGAGGGGCCGGAAGCACTCGAGGGAGGCCATCCCGAGCCGATTGGACCTGATCCACCCGATGCGGTTGGCCGTCCGATGCCTCCGAATCCCGACTTGGCCTGTGCCTGGTCACGTCCTTCATCTCTCTCGGCTTCCCCTTCGACATCCTTGTTATCCGTATTTCGACGGGTAAACCAGGATCCTCCATCATCGCGGGGAAATCTCCCTCCGCTAGTAGGGGAGGTTAGACCGGCAGATAGGGGGTTCGGGTCAAGGGACTCGCGACGGCGGGTAGAAGGACGAGCAGATGTTGGCGACACAACACTATTAGGATTCCCGGAGCCGTGAGATGCTGAAGTCTTACGACCGTTCGGACCAGCTCCAGGGTGGTTCCCATCTTTGTTCTGGGACGGGGGCTTTAATGTCGAATTAACATCGGCAAAAAACTATATACTGTTAACGACACTGGAACAGGAAACCAGAAAAAAAAAGTCTGCAAAGACCCTGGACAGCCTAGGCACATTTGCAGATGGAATTCGAATACGAACCTCCTTCTCCTCGGGTGTCTGGTTAGTCAGGTTTACCGGGTGAAGATCTCCAGCCGCATTCCAGCATACATCAGGGTCATGCTGGGCTGCGTGGGAATCGGTCGGTTTGCCCCAGCCTCTGGTATTATGTCCGTTTGAAGAGCCTGGCACCCAATCGTTGACAAATAGCCGCGATACAGAAGAGCGATCAGCTGAATTCTTAGTGGCTCGGAATATGTCGAGTAGTTCCTCTTTGGAATAGCGGCCAGAGTAGACTGCGTCATCGGCATGGGAGACATCGTTAGTTGCTAGGGCTTCAGAGGCATATGAATTCGGGGCCGAGTCGGGCGGAGGGGGCGCTTGAGACGATGCTGCTTGAGGGGTTGTGGACGAGCGGCGGAAAGTTAAAGTACCGTTGGCGGAACGGCCATCACGACGCGACCTGTGAAAAAGCAGGACAGTGAGTGGGTGGCCGAGAGAATCGAAGATGAAAAAGACCCGGGGTACTGTGGCAAGTTTTATTTTTGAAAGGGATCGCCTGTCTAACGCTCCAAGGAAGCTTCGACGAGGCATGCAAAAACAGATTGGGGGAGTGAGTTCAGCAAGGATTTCGAAGATTGTCCACATACCAGTCTCCAGTAGCGCTTCGGCCATCGCCTCGCGCACCTCTGGCATCTCGAGAATTTTGGCCGGCGGCTGCAGACGCAAAGCTCGAAGGTAGATTAGGATTCATGATAGATGGACAATAATGATATTAATAGCACAATTGTCGTCGCTGGGCAGGCTTGTTACGAGCCTTTTGGTATCTTGGAAGGTTGTCGAGGTAGGACTTGAGACAGTTGATAAGAAAAAAATCAACGGCTTCAAGGCTAGGCGCTGAAGAGTTAAATAGTAAGATGTGGGAGATCAGGTCGATAAGATGACGAGAAATCGGCGTTTAAAAATGTATAGGTGGGCGTGTCTGTGAATAATATGAAGCAGGGCTGACTTTTTAGAAAGACGACAGGTGTGTGGCAGGAGTTTGGCGATTTCCAGGTTCCAAAAATTTAGCATAGTGCTTGCTGGGCTGGGCAAAAGGTGGGTCCGGAAAAGACTCGGTAAAACCTGCCTTCCATACATCCAACACCTAATTGGTTTCGTTTTACGGAGTATTATTGGAAGCTTCACCAAGCAAAGCTTGTTGGTAGGCACAGTTGATGGACAGACAAAATTTTGATTCATGGCAAATGACAAAGCTTAAAAACATCATTAAATGATAAAATAGGGTCCTTTGGGGTCTCAACTCGCTGTTCTTTTCTTCTTGCCACTCCTCGTCGTAAATTCTCTCTTTGACACTAGCCTCTCACGCCTGTGCCATTCCAGAGTTGAGACTTTCCACAAAATTCCCATGTGAACACTATCAAGTACTGTGCTGAGTACTCCATACTGTACGGAGTATTTATTTACTCCCTTCCTGCCCTTTTTAGGTGAATGTGCTCGAAATTTTGCATTTTATTCTAGTTAGTTGCTGGTTCAGTTTGTCTTTTGCGAATTCGAGTTGGTCAAGTTTTCCAACTGGCTCTTACTTGAGATGATTATTCCGTACTCCGTATCCATTATTATCCATTGAACAAAGAGCACGCGACAACACGCGCTTCCCAATTAATACGGAGTACGGAGTACCTCCCAAATGCTGAGTCATCGGCCCCACCAAGTTAGCAAGGTTGGAAGGTTGGAAGGCATTGCGAAACCCTTCCACATGTTTAACTTCGCCTTCCTAAGCCAGATGATAGCTCGTTGATCGGTGGAGGAGCACCAAGTGATTCAGAGGACTATATAGTTTTCCATTTCCTCTTTCTTTTGACTGTCTTCTCATCTATTGAGAAAAAAAATGTCCGGCAATACATCAAGTCGATTTACGGCGCAAAACAAGACAACGCATGAACGACTTTCCACCAATACTGTCGGTCTAGTCGCCCTTTCAGATTTCCGCAAACGACGTGCAGAGGTTCTAGAACAGCAGGGAAGAGAAGCAAGGGATGCAGCTGCGAACTCCAAGCAAAGCTCTCGGTCACTGACAGGTACTCCAGCCCCCGACGATAAAACTGATTCGACCGGGCCACTGAAGAAGAAGAAAAAGAAGGACAAGAAACTTGTCGGCGCAAAGCTTTCATTCGTGGGGGATGACGATGAAAACCCAAACGATGATTCCGGGCCGACATCATCGGAAGGACACAATGCGAAAAAGACGAAGGCGGTGAAGGACGAAGAAACTTCCGAAAGCTCAAGCCCGCGAAAACCCAAATTTGCTGCAAACGATGCTGTCGCTGTTCTTCCCAAGGCTATGACCAAAGCTGCCCTTCGTCGTGAAGCCGAGCAACGTGAAGTTTTGCGACGCGAGTTCCTCGAGATTCAGGCTGCCGTCAAGGCAACTGATGTAGCCATCCCTTTTGTTTTCTACGACGGAACCAACATCCCGGGCGGTATCGTTCGCGTCAAAAAGGGCGACCACGTCTGGATTTTCCTAGATAAAAGCCGAAAAGTAGGCGCCTCCATGGGACTTGGTGACAGGGCAAAACGGGAATGGGCCCGAATCAGTGTAGACGACTTAATGATTGTGCGTGGATCGCTCATCATACCTCATGTTTGTCTCCCCTTATCCCTTGGTTGGCTTCCATCGCTAACATAAAACCACGCAGCACTACGATTTTTATTACTTCATCATCAACAAAACTATAGGACCCGGCGGGGTGCGAGTATTCAATTTCAGCGACGATGCGCCCAAGCGGAAACCGGAAACCGAAGCACCAGAGAGCTCACACACCCAACCGCTAACGACGGCTGAGTCTCGCGCTCAGGCAGAAAAGTCACTCCCCGATATCTCAACGTTGGAGGGAGCAACTGACGACCCAACCCTCACCAAAGTAGTCGATCGAAGATGGTACGCACGGAACAAGCACATTTACCCTGCCAGCGTATGGCAGGAATTCGACCCAGAGAAAGATTATACAAACGAAATCCGGCGCGACGGTGGTGGAAACGCATTCTTCTTCTGAGGCACATGAAACCCTCTGCTGTTAGCAGCCCCAGACCACTGGCTAGCCAACGGGTGGTACCCTGCTTACCTCCAAACCTTGGACCCAAGTCACTTGCAAACTAATGACACCAGGCTACAAGGCGCAACCCTTTGAATAGCAAGGTCGCGCATTGCAAACTACCAGAGATGAAGGTTGAAGCGACAGTCTGTTAGCTCCTGGTCGCAGCAATGGCTTAGGCCTGGGTAGGTCCAAATTGTACATGATGTTAGGTTCACCCTCACATCTGAATCACAACTACACCGCCAATACACGCCATATTGCCCTATTACATAGTAGAAGGCTACCACACCTCACAGTTTGGGTTTGAAATGGCGATTGACATGATCGTTCGGGAACCAAGTGAGTCCAAACGGGAGCCCTTCACGCGATACAGATGGCAAAGTTGCGGTGAGTAGCGTTTAGGATGTTATGTTAGGCGAGTCGCTTCTTCTTTTTCATTTACAGAGCTGCGACTCAACTTCTTGATGACTCTTTCATAACCACACCGCCATTTTGATTTGAGTGTGTTACAGTATCGCATCGTACAAGCTCCAAACCTAGAAGCAAACGGCGATCTTGAGTAGATTCAATATTTATGATTTGTTTAGAATTGAATTTTTTGTCGGCCTCTTTTGAACCATTGTTCATATCCGGCTCCTCCTATTCGAGACTCTAGGAAGCACTTGCCACAAAGGCCTGGCCAAGCTGGCTCAAACTTGTTTATTTCTACTTACTGGAATCAGGTGAGATGTTCCCTCTGCATCAAACAGACTGAATATCTACATGCAGTCTATTTAATAGGCCAGAGCGTATCACCACATACACATGCACGAATCTTCTCTCGAGCAGAGCCAAAGCCGAGCAGTCACCAGTGGAAAAAAAACAATACTAGCGAGCCAATTACATCGTCCAAGCACTTACTATACGAGCAGTCGGGCAATGCCATTTCTTCCCTTCAAGTAGGACAATAATTGTTACACGTGTTGCTTTCCATTCTTTTTCCTCTCTTTTTTTTGGACTCACCGCCATATGACCTGAGCTGCGGGTGGCATGTTGACTCAAACTTTGCGCAATGGCATTGGGTGGCGAAGGGCAACCTCGTACGATTTTGATAGCTCTGCTTTCTTTTTGTTCTTGTTACTAAAATAGATGTCTTGTGTTACCCTCAGCCGTAGATCTGTATTCGGAGGGACGGCGGTGAGTGTTGGAGCGGGATTGCATGATCCTTCGATATTATGTCCCGTGTGTTTCTGTCAAGATGATTGTACATTTTATCGAGGGCTGAATTTTAACGAGATAGTTGACACGTATGGCGAGGCAGCCAGGGTTTAGCGATGTTGTGTATGGTATGCATGAAGCACATCCTGGTCGTTGGGCCCAACCTTATTCCTAAAACAAAGATGGGGGGTAAAGGCAATGGCCGTTTGGATACGTTTAAATTTAGAAGATATGTTCTTACAATCAACAGGTCTGGCGGTTTTCTGCTACAGAGCCCTCATCAGCAGTGCTATTGACTGGGACGAGATGCGCAGGCGCCTCGAAGAGGAGCGCTGGGTCGATGAGCTCCGCAACGAGATTGTCGAGGAGCTCGTCCGCTGCCCCATGGCCCCTTCTCAATCCAGATTCAGGCTTTTTTTAACATTTCCAGATCTCGTATTTGGCGTAGCACACAGCGGTTAAGCCTTACACACTGTAACTCGGTAACGCCGAGCTGGGCAGGAGAAAGGCGTGGCTGGGGTGCCACGATGGGTACGATGGGTACGGTGTGGGCGTGCTACCATACACTAGTACCTTTCCCGAGATTTGTGCCCAAATGCGCCGACGAAGGAAACCCGAGTTTTTGAGTTGCATTGGGGTATTGAGGATGCTATTGCATGGTGGGAGAGAGCACTGTAAAGGGATGGCGATAGTCTTAGATTTCAACTATTTGTCAAGGACCTTTCGCCTAACTGCTGGGCCTAGAGATATGCTTGGATTATGGGTTAGTTGGAATCTTGGACGAGAGCAGTGGACGGGATTGACAAAACAGTCAGGGCGAAAGGAACTCTTGGGGGTTCACTGGCATGCTAATTCTTTTTGCATCCAGTCTAGTCCATCTGGGATCGGATACGTCATTGGAATTTCTGCAAACAGCGATTTGCGAAGCAGGGGTCTGATCTAGCTGGCTTCTAGCTAACTCAAAGATGCTAGGTTGGAATACGAGTTTGATGACAACATACTCCGTAGTTGGATCGATAGCTTGTGAGTTGCTCTGATCGTTCGCAGTGCCGGCAACTAAGGATTGAGGGGGGGGGGGCAAGGTAGATCAGGGTCCTAGCTTCCACAGACTCGGCGGCCAGGCCATGTGTATGGATAGTACTCCGTAGTCAAACTTTGTTTATTTTTCAGTGGAGATGGCCTATTTTTAGAGACCTTCTGTATTTTGGACGAGCAGCCTTGTTGGTGTCGTGGGAGCTTGGCCTGGCCTTTGAGTAACAAGGCGTGTGTGTGTGTGTCTGTCTTAGGTACTTCAACAGGGACGAGGCGCCGTCGGTCCTGGTCGCACTTTCCACGGCATTGTTAAGAAGAGATTTTCTCTATTCCTTCTCTTTTTGGGTAACTACTCCGTGGAGAAGGTCCAATTTAGCGGAGTTCGTGCTCTCTTTTCGCAAAGAAACTTTTGTGCATCGTATCCAAGCCCTAACTAAACAAGGGTTTCTTCCTGTCCTAGATTTTGTCCTATGTTCCCCCAAGCAATTCTATCCCAGCCCCCGACAGGGAACCAGAGGGAGTCGGTCCTTATTCACTCACCAATGAGGAATGAGATTCTCTACACAACAATTCTAGAGAGTACCAGCTTCGTTCTTCTCCCTCCCCGTCTGCCTGGGGGACGAATTGCATACATACATGCACCTGCATTCTGCTATTAGGCATCTGTCCGATGCAGCCCCGAGCCTTGCAAGTTCCTCCATCTATTCCCGTGATGCTGATTCTGTCGTGCCTGTTAGAAAATCCCAAAAATAGGCAGTTGCAACAATCTTCCCAGGACCTTTGACCTGATGTGGCGTGTACAGCGTGTACAGCCTGGATTGCACAACCCTCAGGCATTGTTAGACCGCACTGGGCTGGCCACCGCTGACCAAAGGAAGAGCAGCACTGAGCAAGTGCTGCTCAAATTCTAGTCAGAAAAAAAAAAAGGGGGGGGGGGGGATCTGAATGAACTTGTTACGATAGTGGAAGGAAGGAACAGGAAAAAAAGAACAGGAAAAGGGCGGTAAGATTCTTACAGCCTTCTAGTTGGGTCATGGGGTCTCAGGTCATTAGGTTGCACAGCATTGTTGCTCTCGTACATGGCAGCAATTTATGTACTTGGAAGCTCTCTCTCCATGAACCAGATACGGTAGGTTGGGGAAGATCAAGAGGGGAAGATCAAGAGGGGAAGAGGGAGGATTTGGTGCCGTGCAATTAATTCACATACTCTTTAAGATGCGGACTATGGTGTGGGCTATTTTGCCATAGTGGTCCCAGATCCAATGTAACATACTAATGACTGTTTAGTACGGGAAAGTTACGACCTCTGCCGATTCAGCCTCTGGCGTCATAGCTTGCAGTCGCTCCTTCGGCTCCTCTTTCAGCACAAATTTCTCGTTTGTGCATGCAACACATCGGGAGGTTCAAACTAGATACAGTGTTAAGAGAGGCACACGGTACCGGTGCCTAAACTTGCCATGTGAGCAGTGAATACGGGGGCTCACGAAAACAAAGAGCGATGTAGAACGGGGCTGATGCTTTGTCTTCCCCTCTACCCCTGTAAGTGCAGTTTACAGTTGGCCAGCCACTTACAACTTTGGGCAGAAAGGAACAGCAATCCGTGTCCGGCTCTACCATGGGCTCTACCATCGGGGACGGCCTGAATGGTTCAAAGGGCAAACAGCAGAGAGTGGGCTTGTTACGGCAGAACTTAACTTGGGCTTGTACGGAGTCTGGGCGGATTAATAACAAGTAGGCTTCGGAGTAGATGTTTACTGTGTTGCATCTAAGCCCCAGATCAGCGATCAGCAATCAGCGATCGGCGGTGGCCGGGAATGCATGGCGGTGGACCCATCTAGACCTTGTTCGCCGTCATTCTCCAATTCTTCTGCTTTTTGCCTTCTTTGTTTGGTTACCTTGTTGTTTGGAGGTGCACTAACAAAAAGAAGCAAAGAAAAGAATAGACTCCGCAGCTCGTATTGAGAAGAGTGCAGGAAAGGCGCGAACCGAGCAACTGCTGCTATATGACGACGTGGGCAAGGGAGTGCCAGACGACATGCCCTTCTGGGAGGTGGCGCAGGACTTACTCGCATATCTAGCAACACACGAACAGTGACAAGAACATGCGATCATTCACAGAAGAGAATGGGCCACGAGCGATTTCTGGGAGCAAACCAAAGTGATATATAAAGATGCTCCCTCCTCCCTCTCCCCTAGCTTTTTCCCTTTATGACTCTTTCCCTCTTCATCATAGCAACAAATACCATCGCACCTCTACCCATCATTCTACTGATCCTCAAAACACTCATCTCTCACCAACTCCATCTCTTACCAACCCACACCTACTCTATCAAATACCAACACTCAACACTCCTACTCCCTTCGTTTGCAAATCAAAATGCAACTCAGCCTGTCATCTCTCCTCCTTCTTGCGGCTTCCGTCTCGGCTAGTCCCATCAACAGCCGCCAGGGTGGCCAGGGTGGCCAACGTGTCTGCGGCAATGCCGCCAAGAGCCTCGAGCAGTGGACTTTTAAAGACTTTTACTTCCATTCGGACCACATCTTCTCGACACCCGCTCACCAGAACACATGGGGCTACCTCTCCTTCGACGTGGTGAACCCCGTGACGGAATCGCTCGGCGAAGCTCCTCTGAACTGCTCGTTCCAGAGCTCACGGCTCCCAGACTTCTTCTACGGAACCGACACGTACGAATGCGAGGGTACCGACATCTCGGCCACAGTCAACTACGACCACGCCTCAGGCAATTTGACGTTTTCCCAGACGTGGTACTGCTACGACGAGCCCCAGTGGCCTGCTCGTTACACGGCCAAGGGCCAGACCACGGTCAACCTCACGTGCGCCGACTCGGGAACCCAGGTCAACGAGTATTGGAAGATTGGAGAGATTTACTCGGAGCGCCACGTCGATTGCCAAAAGATTGAGTTTCCCGTCAAGATCTCGGAGATCTCAGCAGTGGCTTAATTGAATGTCATGTCTCGCTACAGACGCTCACGCTCTTTTCTCTTTCTTTTCTTTGGATAGACCTTGGTCTTGCTTCTTTTCTTTTTTTTCAACTTTTTTCACTTTGGCTCGGAGGCCTTTAAACAAACAGATGGCCCATGCCTCTTTTTTTCCCCCTTATGACTGACTACACACTACATTCCTTACGATCCCCTCCCTCCTCCCTCTAATCAATTCTCTCTCCGATTAATTCACTCCTTTAACGCCGCCTGACGAATATTCGACGATACGATTTTGTCTTCTTTCATTCTTTTAATGGGTTTTATTTGACATGGCGGTTTCTCAAACATCGGATAATGGCAATGACAATGATATTTACGAATGAAACGGACTTGGGGGAAAACAACAACACCTTGGGCATTGGGCTCAGAATAGATAGACTTAATATCATAATCCCTTCCTTACTTCCTATCAATATCTCATGTTTATACGATGCCGTTTTCTTGTTCCATGTTCAGAGTAAGAACGACATACGATCTCGTATCTTTCGTCTCCTTCATTTCAATTATACGCAATCCCAACTCTCGTCGAGAAAATGGGAAATTCAGAGTATCGGGTAAGTAACCAGTTAGCATTGGTGAGCAAACACACCTTTCAGAAAGTTTCAACGGCAAGTGCACTTCATCCCAGTATGAGAACCAAATCCGCTCACGCAGACCGTCTATCACCCGAGCTCAGTAAAGATTCAATATACACAGAATATATATATATGTATATTAAATATATAGAAATCATATTACACAGATCCAATCCCAAATCCCAATCCCAATCCCATTTCCAAAAATAAATCAACTCTCCAACTCTAATCCACCACGTACGCCTCTACAAATAGTACAAAACCGGAATCCAATTCCGTAAAGATAACAAATAAAGCAAAAAGAAGTGATATAGGACTAAATAAATTGTATTTGACAGGGCGTTAACGAACGCCAGGTCATTTAAAAGAGGGGAATTGAAAAAAATTCCTCGAGAATGGTTTTAACCGCTGTTTTTCTCCTGCTTATTTTGGAACCGGACATACGTATAGATATATCTAGTCTAGTCTAGTCTAGTCTATTCTTTCCTTTTCCCGGGTGAATTCCCGTTGCCGATGAATTCTTGCCATGAAGATTGAGCGACTAGTAATATTTCGATTTGTCTCGAGAGAAGAAAGAAAGAATGTCGAGAGATAGGAAAAGAACAGAGGCTTGCTTTGTCCCATCATGGTGCGAGAGCCTGGGAAACAAATGCCAATTCTTCTTCGGTGTTTACGTTTCTCTTGAAAGCGAACATCAATTTCAAGGGAGATTGAAAAAGGTCGGCTTGGGATTAACCTGCGTCCCTTTGTCCTGTCCGTGAACCCGTCTCCCTTCATTTCCCACAAACCACTCGTTCCCGTTCCTCGCTCGCAGTAGATAACCTACTTTTCCTAAGTCTACCTATTCGTCAAGACAAAAATAGAACGAATCAAATGAAGACCCCCCCCCCCCCCTTTCTGGTCCCTAAGGGAAACGAGAATCAAGTGCTTCGTGTGTGCAGGAGAGAGTGATAACCTTGGTTATGGTATGGCTAGTATATTGGCTTTCTTTTTCTGCTTCTTGTCTGGACATCCCGTGTTTCCCAAGAAAATGTCAAGTTTCCCAAAATGTCGATGCCTTGACTATATGAGCTGGAGGGGTGAGACCAAGCCGCCGTCGTTGATATTAAACCTTGTGCCAGTTCCCAGCCCAAGGCCCTTTCGTTTCTGTTTCGTCTCTTTGTTTCTCCCACTTTGAGATCCTCTTCTAATATCGTTTTTTCCTTTGATATCTTGGGAATTCCTGTCCCTTTCGTTCGTTTAGTTGGCCAAGAGAAAAGTCCAAAGTCGCCAAATTTCCCGTAAAAGAATAGCGAAGACGGGAAAGATTGTCTCATTCGAGTACAAGAGATCATAGAGAGAAGACGACGGGAAACCAAAGATAAAAAAAAAATTGTCACAATGAGGACCCTATCACTCCTCGCACCGCTGGCAATGGCTTCGTTTGCCGCTGCCCAAACCTGCAAAGACAACAACTGTCTGCTCTTCATCACCGAGTCCGATTCGGCCGACTTTTGCAATCTCCTTCTCGAAGACAAGTGGAACTACCCGACGCTACCCACCGACGACGACTTTTGTGCCGATGAAGCGGCCCTGAAGAGTGCATGCGCGTGCGTGTATGCGCCGGGCCTTGGCGAGTGCACGCCGACGACAAGGACCGTGACCGAGATCGAGACAAGTCGCTCCGTGCAAACAGTTACTGAGACGGAGCTCCAGACTGTAAGTCGAAGAACCGGGGGAGACTGTGTGTGGAGGGATTGTTCTGCGCGTTACCTATGGCGGTGCTTTGCTTGTCCCCCGTTGCCCGTGTGGCCCCTAGCTGACCAAGGGGACGCGTAGGTCGTGTCGACCGAGCTTGCTACTGTGACAACAACACGCCCTGTTGTGACGACAACGACGGCGGTCGAGACACATACAGTTACGAGGACCGAGACTGAAAAGGGTAGCGAAAAGTCAGTGTCCATGGTTTGTCGGTTTTTGTTAGTTTTGTGTCAAAGGCTAATGTCTATTCCATCATAGTGCTGGTGAGACGAAAACCATTCGCCAGCCATTCACATTCACCGTGACAGAGCCAGAGTATATTACGCGCATCGTAAGTGATTCACCACCGTTGCGCGCAAGATGGAGAGTTGAGACCATCTAGTGCTAACGCTTGAAATCAAGATCACTCGCACTGCGCCCATCACGTAAGCTTCTGAAGGACGAGCTCATCTTGTTATCCAAGATCTTACGAGCCTCCCACGTTTCCCTGTCGACAATCTATCATGTCTAACGTTTAGAGCAGTGTCACAGCCGAGGGCGAGCCCGGCGAGGGCAAGGCCGAAACAACCACTCTGGTGGAAACCGAGTTTGTCACTACTACTGTACGTCGTGGGCCCGACCTTTCGACCTTTCTCAGCGTGCTCGAGGAATTCCACCAAGTTTAGAATCGTGGTTGGGTGCTGACTTTTTTTTTTAATTTTTGAAATGACAGTTTACTCGTCCCGTAACGTGAGTTGATCGTTAAGAGAGTCGCATACGATGCGCCACTTACAAAACAAAATCTCGTGATAATCCAACAGGGCGGAAGAGTGACTGACTGGTAGAAAACAACATAGTTTGACCAATGCTGTCACCGAAACAGTCACTGCTACCGAGACCCAAACTCGCACCATTGGTGGCGGAAACGGCGCTCCCACTGTGACAGAAACGACCACTGTAGTGAGCACATCGTACTTTGTGTACCCTCCCACGACTGTCACCGTGACACAGATTCGCCTTCCTGGGGTCTAATTCTCGTCGACCTCTGGCCTGGCTAGAGATGATACGGTATGGCAGGTTCTCCGTAGCCATGTCGTGGGATTTGAAGGGGGTTTTGGGATAGATGGGAAAGACGTTCAAACTTAGCCATGGCCGAAATGGTCGAAATCGAGGGAGGTATGGTCGTATTGAGGAGATGTGTATGCCGGCCAAGATGAGTTTCTGGGATTCTGGAGTGTATCATAGTTTGGGAGTCCATACCAACAAACTAGGTTTAATGGGAGGAATACTTGTACCATTTCCAACCTGTTGAATTGGTCGATTCGCCAAACTCGTCCGTCGGCATCGTATTGTCAACCATTCCGTTGTCGATTGTCGTGAGTGGGGGAAAAAGAGCAAACACTGACGAAGCACAAAAGTGTGTAGTATTGGGGGGGTTAGGGGAAGCGGGCCCAACTGCTTCAAGACATCTACACAGCGAGATTACACAGCCCAGCTATCACGTGAATGACGACAGCGCAGCCAAACCCCTCCAAATCCATCCCTCCAACTATCGCCAGCTTTCCTTACCATCCACCTCCAACTTCACCCTTGCAAACCTCATATCACCATGGAACAAGGTACCTACGCCTCGGGCCGGTCGCGTGACGTGCCGCCCGACCTTCGTATGCTGCATTACAACGACGTCTATCACCTCGATCCTTCTTCGGCGGAACCCGTGGGCGGCTTCAGCCGCTTTATGACCCTGGTCCGAGACTACCGTGACGGGCCACGCTTCGCAGGCCAGGGCGAGCTCTTTTCCTTCTTTTCGGGCGATTGCTTCAATCCTAGCCTGGAGAGTAGCATCACGAAAGGTAGCAACCACATTGTCCCCGGGACCTATGCCCTATGCCCTATGTCCTATGTCCTATGCCGCGGGCCCTTCGTTTTCTTCCTTCAAGCCGTTGTAGTCGCCGCTAATTTGACAGGAATTTTGGATTAGGCGAGCACATGGTGCCTGCACTGAATAGACTCGGAATTCACTGTGCATGTGTTGGTGTATGCCCCCCCTCTCTCTCTCCCCACCCTCCTTTGGTCTGTCGAGTACCACCTGGGCTGACCCTCGCGATAAACCCGGCTCTAGAACCACGACCTCGACTTTGGTGTCGACCAATTCCGTCACCTTAGCGCCAAATGCAAGTTCCCCTGGCTCCTCGCCAATGTCCTCGACCCAGCCCTAGGGCCCGACACGCCCCTCGGTAACGCGCGCCGCACCCACATGATTACCGCTTCTTCCGGTCTCAAAATCGGCCTCATTGGCCTCGCCGAGCGCGAATGGCTCACCACAGTCAACTGCCTACCGCCCAATCTCGTGTATCTCTCGGCGACGGCGACGGCCCGCGAACTTGTACCCAAGCTGCGCGAAGATGGTGCCGACATCGTCATTGCGCTCACGCACATGCGCGAACCCAACGACAACAAACTGGCCACCAATACGGCCGGTCTCATCGATATTGTTCTTGGCGGCCACGACCACTACTATGCACACTCCTTAATCGGGGGCACCCATGTCCTTCGATCCGGCTCCGACTTCAAACAGCTCAGCTACATTGAGGCGCGAAAGCGACCCCGGGGCTCAGACGACGCAGCGACGGGTGGCAAATGGGCATGGGACTTTGAAATCGTCCGCCGAGACATTGACTCGTCGGTGGCTGAAGACCCCGTTGCACATCAGCTCGTCGAAAAGCTGACGGCTCAACTCAAAAAGAGCGTGGCGAAGCCCATTGGCTGGACGGCAGCGCCACTCGATGCACGCTTCGTCACAGTGCGCTCCCGTGAGAGTAACATTGGAAACTTTGTATGCGACGTCATGCGCGCGCACTTCGACGCAGACTGTGCCATCATGGCCAGTGGCACGATACGCGGCGACCAGGTGTACCCTCCCGGCGCCATCCGCATCCGCGACATTACCCTCTGCTTCCCCTTTGAAGACCCCGCCATGCTCATGAGAGTCAAGGGAAGCGCCATTCTGGCAGCGCTGGAAAACGGCGTCAGCCAATACCCCGCGCTCGAAGGTTCGCTTCCCAATGCCAACAAACCCGCGTTTCCCCCCCCCTTTTTTGTTTTTTTGCTTTCTCCCTCCCGCTTACATGATAAAACCCCCTCCCTCCATAGGTCGTTTCCCACAGGTCTCAAACATAGTCTTCGAATTTGACCCAAAACGCCCAACAGGCAAACGCATCACATCAGTATCACTCGGCGGCGAACCCCTCGTACCCGAAAAACTCTACACACTCGCAACAAGGGGCTACATGTCCCGCGGCAAAGGTAAACTCCCCTTCCCCCCAAACGGCCACTCTCCAACTCTCCAGCAACCTAACAAGGAACTTCCCTCCCCAGACGGCTACGAAGCCCTCCTCTCCCAATCCGAAGGCGGCCCAAACGAAGAAATCATCCCCGAAGAATCCGGAATCCTCATATCCACCCTCCTCCGCCAATACTTCATGGGCCTCCAAACAATCCACAAATGGCGCAACCTAGCCCCCCATTTCCTCCGCCTCGCAAACAAATGCTACACCCCCCCCTCACCAACAACAACAACAACAACAACGACCACCTCCTCCTCCGCCGCCCCCAAAGAATCCCACTCCCCAGCCTGGACCAAATTCCACCTCCACAGAACAGGAACATCCTCCCCCCCCCAAAACGACAACTCCCCAACCCCCGAACCCTCAGACTCGGACTCGGAGCCAGAAAGTGCAGAAGACGTCATGGACGCCCACGACCTGGCGCAAGAACGCCTCAGCACAGAACTCCTCCTCATGCGCAAGTTTTTCACCTTCTGGGCTCGCAGAGCCGGCGTCGCGACTTCGACGTGCGACGCCGTGGATGCGCCTGTCAATTGGACGAGGGCCATTGCTCCCGTTGTCGAAGGCCGCATCAAAATGGTATCCTGAGGTATTCTCTTTTGTCTTTTCTATATATAAAAAAAAAAATAAACAAGGGTGGGTCATGGGTATATGAAAGGGGGGTAAAGTAAAATACAACAAATTGGTAAAAACTGGTATGCGGATACGGCCTTGACGAATACAATACAATATTGATCGACATAGATTGGACATAGATTTTGCATGGCTGCCAATAAATTTCAAAGTCCAACGAGTTGCATTGCAATGGCAAAGAAAGCTAATCAGACACGCAAGTCGTTTACTGCAGGCTCATGCCAGGTCTCATGCCAGACGCCAAGTGGGCGATGGTATACATAAACCGTACTGCAAATCAAATTCACCAAGAGAAAAAGAACACAGACATGAATAATTTGATGCTTGTATTGATAGCAAAGTGTAAGTGTTGGCTCGATTACAATTTTTGTAGCCTGTGGGCTATTCGCTATTCTTAGACGCTCAAGATGAGTACTTGTAGATAAATCAAAGCTTGAACGGGGTTCTCATCATAAAAAGCAAAGGATAGGGATACAGTGCAAGAAAACAAAAAGACAAGCGCTGCAGAACAAATGAGCCCTGCGAACCTAAGAGTAGCTGCGCATCGCGTCCTGGTACCCGGGGCCGCCCCGCAAGTCCCTCTCGAAGCCGATCTGTACATTGAGCACTTGCCGGAGGTGCTGCATGCCGAGCGGCGTGCCTTTGTTCAAAGCCAGAGCCTGGGCGGTCCGTACAGTGTTCTTGATCTGGCGACCGTTGATTGCGTGCTTGGCTAAATCTGCAAAGTCCTCGTCCGTAAAATCTGTTGAGCCCGATTTTTCAACTTCGTGAACGCGGTCGATGAACAACTTGAAAATCGCCTTGCGAGCTTTCTGGTCTAATTCGCCGTACCGCAAGGCAATATGAATTCTCGATTGGAAAGCTTCATCAAAAGTCTGTCATTTTCTCCGTTAGTACTAACTTGACCATGCAATATGCATAGGAGAGCCCTGATCAAACAAAAAAACAGGAAAATAACTCACTTCAACGCGATTCGTCGTCAGGAATAAGATGCCTTGGAAATACTCCAGCTGCCGAAGGAATACACTAACGAGCGCATTTCTCCTCAAGTCCTGTGCATTACGTCTTTCAAGAAAAACATCTGCTTCGTCAAGTAAAAGAATGGCTCCCCACGTATGGCAAATATCGAGAATGCGTTGCAGCTCGACTTCCAAAAAGCCTGGATCAGTTCCAAGCTCTCCAGCAGAGACAGTGTATAGTGGGCACTTGAGTAAGTCGCTAATGCCCTCGGCCGTGAGAGTTTTTCCTGTGCCAGGGGGGCCATGAAGAACAGCTAAGCCAGGGAAGTTAGTCTTTTCTTCGAGAAGGCAAAGGTGAAAACAAAACCGATGGAGACGATAAACAAGTGTGAAAAGAAGACGGCCATGGCCACATACCGACGAGTCCTTTTCCCTTTCCTTGTATCACGTCATCGATGCTCTCAGCAGCATGATACTTGTGAGACTGGACGAGAGCCTGTACAATGTCTTTTGTCTTGGGATCCAAAACCAAAGAGTCGTAGGCCTTATCGTTCCACTTTAAATCCCCAATACTTGACACGGTGAGCTCAAGCCAAAGCTTTTCCGTAAATGAAAATCCCAAGACGAGCGGCGATGCGAGCAAATATTGTTCGTCGCTGAATACTGGCAAAGTCGTCGCTCCGCCCGTTGTATCGTTAGGACTTGTCGACTCGCCGTTGGGTACCGTCGATCCGCCTTTGTGTGCTTGATCGTCATCTATCAACCCCGATCGCTTGGGCTTGGATTTGCCCCCCGAGGCCAACTTATTCTGCACCGAACGATCACGACCTGGCACAAAGGTATTTGGCACAAAGGTATTGTCCTCCTCAGCGCTGCTTGAATCGACATCCGAGGCATTCTCATCGTCGCGAGGACGGACCAGAGAGGCCGCAAAATTGGGGTTTGCGCGTCGATGTGTTGCTGCATCTACCATGACGCGACCGTTGACGTTGATTTTCATCCCGTCCCTCTTACGTCTGCAAAAGGCTATGCCGTTGTGCGTCTGATAGCGAACGCCAGCCAGCTGCACAAACTTTTTGCCCCTCTCGATCAACTGTCTTCTCAGTGCTACTTCGTTTGTGTGGTATTCTAGGGGGTAACACTCGAGGCTATTGATTCGGCGGGTGCCAGTGAATGAGCCAATATCCTGGGCAATGCTGCTATATCCAAATTTCTTGCCATCATACTCAAAGTACTGTGACAAAAAAGGGGTCAGTCATGAAATGCTCGGACGACAAAGAGATGTGTTACATTGATAATGGACAAGAGAAGTAGAGAGAACAAAATGCAAGGGAAGAGACGAGGGAGGTGTATCATATGCCACTTGCCTTACCCTCTAGCCAGTAATACTCGCCGCGTGAAAACGTGCTTTCTCTCTCAGAAAGCTCAATCTTGAAAACGCGCGGCTGGTCACTGCAGCCATAGGTGGACGTGTAGACCAATGTTCCTGGTTTCCATAAGACCCAAAGAAAGTCGAAGGTGATGAGACCATTCTGCAGCATCGGCGCAAGCCTGATTTGGAGCATCACGTCAGTTCATGTTAGAAAAGGAGGGAAATGGTCAGAAGGAACAAAGAATTGCATCTCTTACGTCTTTTTGATGTCGGCGTAGTCAGTGTCAATGTATTTGATGAGCAACTTCAAGTGCTGTCTTTGATGCTCTGTGCGTTTCTCTTCGCGCCGTCTTTCTGAAAGTTTCTTGCCAACCGGTATCTTGTACTTCAGAGCGCGCGCATGGGCGCGGAAGTCATCCACATACCTGCAATTTTGATCAGTCAAAGCTCACTCAGTCGGCGCGACGAAATGTTACGAGGCGAGGGCCCCCAAGTGGGATCATGTCGCTCCCGTCCGGATAGAGCGACTTACAGGAACAGCATGTTCGGGTCCATCTTAGGAATCCCAAAGAGTCCCACCCCCTGAACCTCTCCCATGACGGCCTGGAGAGCCTTGCGAAGGGGTTTGCTATGAATGTCGACGGTGGTGGACTTGTGCTTGCCACTGAAATCGAAATTTCGGCGGACTCGAAAGATGCAATCACCATCAAGTTTGTCCTTACTCGGACGCTCCGTGTCCTGAAACTTGAATTGATGGGTCGTCGAGTCCCAGACATAGTCGATACGCCTGAATTTCCAGCGGCCGTCGCCGAATAACTGACCATGCTCCTCCTCCTTGGGCTTTCTATGCCTTCTAGGAACTATTGGTTCGGTTTGTGGAGGAGGAATACAGGAAGAAGACTGCCGTATTACTCCCGGATAGGTAGCAGGCGGAGTGTTCTGTCTCGCTGGCGGAACCTGCGTAATGTTCGGATTGACGCCTTGGTAGGGTCCGTAGGAACCAGAAATTGGGAAGTGGGTGACGGCCGGCTCAGCACGCGGAATCGGATTCGGAAGTTGATGGGAACTCTGCACTTGAGCGTTCGGGCGAACAAGGTCTGGGTTCAATTGGGTATACAGGACTTGATCCAACATAGATTGGATTTGATAGAGAACGAAATCGCGCGTGCCCGGGCGAATGGGGGACGCCTGCTTAGAGGATGACCTGTCCGAGCAAGACCCGGATTCGTCTTCACTAGTGTTGGGGCTGCGTCTGCGAGCCCTATCTCGGTCGTTACGCGACTTGGCCTTAGCGCGTTTGCCCATTCGGTACTGGCTTCTTACGGCCTCCAAACCCGATGGCACATGTGAGTCGGAGTCGCTATCGGTTGAGGAAGAGACCGAATCGCTGTCGGATTCGGAGCCTTCAAGCTCCGACTCGGATTCATCATCGCTACTTTCATGGACGGACGAGACACGATGAGCACCACGCTTCGCCTTCTTTTTGGAAGCCCGCTTCTTCTTTCGGTATTTCTTGTTTTCCTGGCCTGCCTCTTCAATATTCAACTTTTTGTTTGATTTGGCGGTGGCTGTGTTTGGTTGTCCGTCACCCTCAGGATTGGTTGGTTTGCATGTTGGGGGAGTCGGATCGGGGAGGGTGTTGTTAGTCGAAGCCTCGGCTTTCTTGAGGGGCTCCCTGTGGCCGACAGGACCTTGCGATTTGATATCCATGATACAGGTAAAAATGCGAAACTCGGGCGGGGGAAAGTAGAAACTCGGTCTTTCTTATTTCCTTATTTTATTTTTCTTTCTGTCTTGGCTTATTATTTTCGAAAGGCAAGCCGGAGGCCGATGACAATAATTATGAAAGCAAACTGAGAGTTGAATCTATCCGGCTGCTCTAGCTGATGCCAGGACACGGGTGCTCTGGTTTTGTTGCGAGGTGAGTAAAACGGGGATGTTTGGTGATATGTAAAGTAGAAAGGAAATTGGGGTAGAAAGTTGCAGGGCAGGGGCAAACAAAGTACGTGTAAAAGATAGAAGGAGCAACGAGTAATTGGGAAGGGGAGAAGGCCGTCAAACGGAGTACTTATACACCTACCATGTGCCTCGTACAACGAGAAGAAATATCAATCTTTACTGTGTTGGCTGCACCTCATTCGTCAAGGTAGCAAACACCAAAGTTGGGGAGGGTCAGTGGTTGTTTGTATGGGCCGTCCTTTGTGCGCATTGCATCGGGCAAGCTGATAGGAGGATGGACTCACCCCGCGACCTGTCGAGCTAAGAAAGTGACAGTCCTAGGCAGCAGGTCCGGAGTGTACCACAGTCTAGACAGACAGTGTGCCAAATCTGGGTAATACTGCGAAATGTACGGAGTATACTATGCTGTTGGCAGGCAGAAATGCGGGGGGTATGAATCAAGGAGGGAGGGGGGCCGGCGGCGAGGGCGTACCACAATGACGAAGTGCTTGCAGGGCCAGGGCGAGGTGACAATGACGAGCGAATAGAAAGATGGAATATTGGGAATGGATGTTTAAGTATTATGCAGTATTATGCAGGTGAGAAGGGCCACCACCACTAGGCCCTATGAGGCCGATATGTAAGAAGGCGATGAAAGCTTGTGATGCTCCTGGATTGTTGGCCCTCTTTGCCTCTTTGGGGGGATGGGCGTAGTTTGTAACGAGCTGCATCACCACATCACCACTTTTTTTTGTTTCTCTAGATGCGATGAAATTTCCTCTTTCCTCAAAATGTGAAAGATCGATTAGGGTAGGGCAAGGGAGGAATATATGGAAAGAACGAACAATGAATGCTGTCCGGGTTGGGGGTTGCGACTGCCTTTTCAGCACTCTTCTCCATCAGGCAACCACATCCTGTAGTCTTTCAAGGAGGACAGTAGGAAAGTATTACCTTTGCAGGGCAGAAACGTATGGTATTAGGCAGGGCATCCTTCTTCTCTTCCAATGAGAAAGAGCAAGACAAAGAAAAAAAAACTGGAGCCAATCATCCGACCCCATCCTAGGAAAAAAAAAATGAGGCTGATTTTGCATTGCTTACTGCCTATCCTCTTTGCTGCTTTGTTGCTTCTTGAGCGCCAAAAAAGCTGCATCGTCCCAACGCTGCCCAATAGACACACAGGCACAGCATGGGGGCAGCCTTGACCAGAGGTCGCGGACCTTGAACCAACATGCTACTTGGAGTTCTACCCAAACCGCAAATCATTAGCACTGCATAGACTTACCATAGGCAGAAGAGTCAACAGTCGAAAGGGAGGCGGGGAAAAGTGATCTTGGTGTCAAAGAGCTAAATGACAAGGCGAGGACAAAACAAAAAAACAAAATAATGGACCAAGAGCAAAAAGAACTGAGCAATCAACACCCCGCTCAGCGCTACCCGCCCATCAGCCTGACATTGGTTCATCCACTGTCCATATCTTGGAATGACAATCAAGGCACGTGCATGCATATGGTTGGTCCAATAAGGTGGGTGGCTGTGCCAATAGTACAGAATATTTTGTACGGCGACAGGCGAGTTCGCATATCGACTGTTTGCTTTAGTATATTCCTGAGGGGGGGGCGCAAAATGATACAATTTGGGGACCATGAGAGATGTTGGTTGGAAAGATTTTGCAGATCGGAGGTGCTGCAGCCAGTATACAGAACACCTCTCAAGCAAGATTATCGACCTTTTCCTTGGTTGATTTGGGGTTTCGGTTGAATGATTCTCTTATGCTGGCATCCACAATGGCCAATCTCCTGGACGCTGCGTCCTTGGCAACTTGCCACTTGTAGGCATAAAGATACGCGCATATCAATACAGCTAGAGTGACCGGGACGGCCACCGCCCAGTAAAGCCACTGATCGGACGGCATGTCGCGGATATCGGCCGTGTTCATGCCGAACAGGCTCGATACAAACGACCTAGAAGAGAGTGAGTCAATCGATCAACAACGATAGAAAGATCATGACTTACAGTGGTAGGAAGAATAGAGTCACCAGAGTAAAGACGCGAATCGCTTTGCCGTGGCCTTCATCCAAAACCTCGATCCACTCCTTGACCGTTTTGTCAAGGTGGCCTGTACTGTGCAACAACCGGTTCAGCTCTTCCTTTGCTCTCTCGTTTTCCGCGAGACTGTATCCCAAGATCTCGGATTCGAGATCGAACCGTGATACTCGGAGTGAATCTGTGACGGGCACCCCATCGGGATCAAGAGCCTCCCTGAATCGAGCAATACTTTGGCTGGTGAGGTATCGCATGTCTGACAAGGCTTGCAGCTGCTGCGCCAATATTCGAATTTGGCGAAATACAGCGCGTTGAGGGTCAATACAGGCCTTGACCTCGAGTTTGGAAAGGTATGTCGCGAGTAAGGCCGTCATGTCGACCGACTCGTACCCACCTGCTGGATCGATTCTCGTTGCTTTCCTCGTCATATTTCCCATGGCCATGGCAGCAACGTATTCTAACCCAACAACACCAAACTGCACCTTTTCGTACGAGTCTGCTGTCATATTTCTAATGATGTCTGATTCTGCCTTTTCAAACGATTCGAGCGTCTTGTCTAGTAAAGTGTCAAGGTGCCTTTGGTTCACAGTGTCCGATTCAGTGGATTGTTGAAGCTCCATGCCATCTCGATGGCGCATGCCAAGATGTTGCACCATCCTCGCATGGCCAGTAACAAGAACAACGATACCCTTAAATGCCCTGAGCAGGCTCCGGGGCAGCGGCGGCGGTCTCAAATCTGTCTTTGAATGAGCCTCAAGCTGTACGCCGATGGCTTCATGACCTTCAATCTGTGCTTGTTGTTTTATTTCCGGCTTGGCCAAGAACTCATGCAACATACAGGCCTTCTCGACCATTGTTAGAAATTGAGTTTCAATGCTTTTGAGGTACTCGGCAAGAATTGAGGTATCTGATTCACTGGCTGCCGATATTTTTGCTGGCGAAGAATACTGCGGTTCCCAATGTTAGAAAATCCCTCACTTAAAAGCTAACATGGCTTGTTACATACCTCTAGAATTTGATCAAGGGCACCCCAATAGAGATCAACGCAACACTCGAAATGTTCAACCGAGCTATTGGACAATGGGAGGAAGAGGCGCATGAGATTAATTGCTATCTGGTATACGATCTTTCTCGAGTTCTTGATTGACTTGATGTTGTCGTTGAGAGAAGATGATTCGCCTGATTGCGTAGCATCTACAACATCTTCTTCCGCATCGGTGTGACAAGTTGCTTCGTGCTGCTTCTGTACATCTTTCAGGGTGCACCGATGATTAGCTTGGGCGTATATCAAATTCTTGCCCAAGGATTCGTCAACCTGAAATAGCAGACGCCTGAGCGTACCCAGCCTGTTGTCTTCTCGATACTCCTCGATTGCATCTTCACGGTCCTTATTCGAACCCCCAGACACTTCCCACATCAAAAATGGAGTGGCCCAACTTAATAACCGGTTTATAACATCGTCAAGTGGTTCACCCTGTCTGCTCGTCGACGAGTCTTCGGTGCTGCTATCGGAATTGTTTGGTTGGTCTGTTCTGCGCGATACCTTTCGTCGAGATACCTGCTCATCGTTACTAGATTCGTCATCTGAAGTGTGGGTGGAGTCGAGCTGGAAGTTTCGCGTCAACTTTTGGCGCAAAGAGTTGTCGTTGATGTACAAGAGCTTCCTTCGCACTCTGCGCCCTTCGGCATTGCTGACGCGTCTGGTAAAAACAGGCCGTGAATCCAAGGCCTGGATTGATGGGCTTCTTCGATAGTAGGATCGTCTTTCTTTGTTGAATATGAATGTCTCTCCCCTGTGTGGGCCTACGAAGGTAGGCCCTTCTCGACGGGGCTCATATGGCTCCTGCTCCTGATAAAGACTCTTCCTTCTCCTGTCTTTATAAATTGGTCGGAAAAATGCGGCTTCTTCTTCTTCTGTGGGAATGTCCAACTCTCCCCTGCCGCTTCTTCGCTCACTTGGCGGTGACCTACTGTGACTTTCGGGATAGCGGCGGCGACCGGCAGCTCGGCGCTGAGTAGCTCGGCGTTGAAAATTGTCCTTGGCTCGTAGCTGTAGTCGTATGCCAGATTTATTCGACACAGATGATTCCATCACGACAGACCAGTTCAATGACGTGACGCTCTCGCCATTACGCTCTTGGTATATATCAAAGTCTGTTCGTCCTATAAGCTTGCCAATTTGGAGAACGAGTCTCTGCAAATAAAAATATCCAAGTAGTTAGTTATTGTGCTCATTGATCTGAGAGGCAAATTTTTCAAACGAAGACAGTCTTTCTGGTGGCAGAATTTGACATACAGCAAATGACAAGTCGTCTTGCAGATAGAGATAGAGATGTTGACCGCCAAAGTCCTGGACGCGGACCATGATCGATGGACTCGATACTGTCTCTTGGATCGTATCAGTGCAAAGTGCCGATAATGGGATTTTAGCCCATGTAATCAAGGCATCTATTGAATATGACCGTTAAAAGTCTGCCTCGAAAGTTAATGGCGGGATGATGGGTATCGAATACATACTTGGCCCAAGTAGTAGGCATCCGAAACTCGCCACATGGAGATCCTCACCGCCCAGGGTTGGCTCATGTCCAAGTACTAGACCGAACCTCTCCGTTGCATAATCGATTGTTGCAGTAGCAAGTGTCGCTTTGTTTAATCCTCTTTGATGGTCTTTCCGGCTTTCTAATAACAGATGTGGCGTGGAGACAAATGTCACCGAGGTAGACGCTTGCATGCCATCATCATTTCGGCTATCTGCCCTTAAGACTTGGACCGGTGGTTGAAGCCCGGACTGTTGGCTTGCCGTATTGACCCTACCAAGCAAGTTCATGGCAAGTGACTTGTGTTCTAGCTCCGCATAGTTACAGCTGGTAATCAGAGTCTTGTGAGGTTAGCTCGAGTAATCGTAAAACAATGAGGCAATAGATATTGGCCAGTAGGATTGGCTCACAGTGATATCTTTAGCAGCATCCTGCGTGTACGTTAGATGTCTTATCTTGTCAGCACGTCTTAACAAACTGCGCCGTAGCACTTGCGAGATGATGCCACATACAGCCAGTACATCTGACTTCGAGATGTTGCTTTGGGACCATTTGTCGTACTGGCCTGTTGGCAGTAGAGCCTAAGCATAGTCTTGTCTCTATCGTCGGAGAAGCTTTCTGCAGTGTCGATGACTAGTAACTCGGTGGTCGTCAAGGGATTATGCCGTATGGCTGTATGGCGCTGTGACCAGCACAGAGAAGAGGAGTTTCGGGGCGTTGCTGTTCTTGGGATATTTACTGAAACAGAGTATGCGATTGGCTCTTTCGGGGGTTGGCTCAGCACGTTTGCATGCCGCATGCGCGAGAAATTGCGACGACGTAGGCGCGGCGCAGTAAACCTGGGTTCATAATCGCTTTCCAACTCATCGATATCCGAGAGGCCTCGGAGCTCCTTTTCAAATGTCGAATGGGAAGACGACGAAGTACGCAGAGACTCTCTTCCGTTTGGATCTGCATTGTCGCTTCCTAGGCCTTGGTCATCGGCACTGCCGGCTGAGTATCTTTCGTATTTTCCCATGTCAGAATCTGATGCTTCGTCCACATGGGCGGCAAAGGTATCATGCTGTGATAGGCCTGGGTGGTTGGGCCCAACTTCCTCGTCAACATTTGTGCCCAAAGCACCATCACCAATGCGGCCTTCAGAGCCAGGCATTGTGGTTTTAGTCCACGGCGCGTCTACACTACTTCAACTTCTGGTGCTCTGTGTAATATCCTGCAATTGCCAAATATCAATTTGTCAGTTGCATTTCGAATATTGAAGGACAATTAATCGAGAAGTAAAAAACGTAAAAAATTGTTGGTCCAGAAAATTCCCCCTTAGTTCTGATAGGGCTGAATATTGCGTTCAACAACGAGTGCAGGAAACTGTCAGCCGCTTTCGAAGGAGGGGGAAAAGGCGTATGCAGTCATGGTGGGTTGCTTTGCCTACCCTGTTGAGTTTGGCATGGGACCCGCGAAATGCACCATCATGTTGCACCGGGCCCGCGGGTACGATCGAGCCAAGCGAACGACTGATATCACGATGAAGCGCATTGAAGAAGGTGCTCAAGTGTCAAGAAGAGCCGGCCTGAGGGAACCATTGCCTACAAGACAATTGGGGACTGGCTGTGGTGCGAAGGTGATTATCGACCGGGATCCGAGGCTGAACACTTGATTGTTGAGCAGCATTTTGTCGAGTGCTTGGCCAGGCCAGCCATAACATATCGAGACAGATGCTAATACTCCGTAGTAACAGAGGCAATAGGTTCAATTGTCTGGCCCGTTGTCTGTCCATCGACGAGGAAAAACTGGTCGGCGTGCAAGCGGTCACATGTTTCTAGGCTACAGAACAGAACACTTGGATTTTGGAACCCCACCCCCTAACAAACTCCCCTATTTCCCACTATAATACAGTGGTAGACCAGTAGCTCACAAGCCTACAGTTGTTAATACATACTGTGGGGTCCCAAAAGTGTGGAAACGCTTTTCGCGAAAACGCGTTTTTAATTAACTAACTCACCAACCTCCTCAACTTCAACATCAAATAAATCAACCAAATGACCTCTCAATTAGAGGATTTTGCCCTC
>JADHKT010000108.1:0-87578 GCA_019925285.1 Graphium sp. VPRI43844
AATAATTAAAGAGGTTATTTTGGTTGTGTTATGTGGCTTTAAAGTCAACTGATTTTAATGGCCAGAAACCCTTTTTTATGGATTGGCGTTTTTTTTGACCGCCCACTGTAAACAGATAGGTAGACAGATAGATGCGTGAAGAGAGAAGTGGCTATCCCTCAAATTACGATATCCTTTATAGGGAAAGCACGAGCAACTAACTACTGGTCCTTCCACGTCTTCGAAAGTACTCACTGGATATAGCATGTTAATGAAGAACAACGATTCGTCAAGCGGCGAAACGGCCCTCTCGCATTATACGTGTATGCTGACGACAGTGAATATTTCGGATGGTCCCCATGTAGTATGCGGGTAAGGGATCGGTACATCCGCGGAATGTAGGAAGCGGCCCTTTCGGTTGACTTGTCCATCCCTCGGGCGACCTGTCGGGACGTTCTCACGTCCACACTGATAAAATGAACTGGAGGACTACAAGTAGAGAGAGAATGACTAAAAGTACGGAGCAGTACTACTGGTCAAAGAAACAAACGGTGCCAAAAAGCCCTGAAAGTCCAACGATGCCACCCTTAGACACTGTGCTCGATATTATTCAACGACCAAGCGAGGAAAGGAGCCAGCCCACACACACTACTACTCAGTACTCCGTAGAGCTGGATGCGAATTTTATTAGTGTGGGACGTTGGTAGGCCCGAGCTTTCAGGACACCGCACACTTGCATTGAAATGCACGTACTCCGTACAGGTACGGATTTGGTTCCTACACGTACTTGTTACGAGCATCGGCTGCAGCATTTCGGCGGGAAATGAGCAGGTCAGACATGTCGATCACCCGAGACTTTCCGCGCCTTCCATAGCAATACAAGTATGTAAACTAGAAAGAAGAAGACGCCGTCCACAGGTCTAATAGACTACAAATCAGATGCACAGGCCAGTCTACATGTAGTTTAAACTAATCTGTCGTTCCGAGTACAAGGGTTGCTTGGCGGTTGGCGCGTGGACCCCAACACGGAAAGAGAAAGGATTGATTCAAATACTCCGTACTTGTATCAATTAATACGGAGTAAACCTACTCCGTACAAGTCTTGAATAACAAGATGGTTGGCGGGTGACGGCAAGCCGGCGAGTTGCGCTGTAAACTACTTGGTGTATGAAATATTAGCCCTAGCCCTTGGTCGGGTCTTCCTGTGTAGCCCCACCAGAGCCCCTAATATCGTCTTGTCTTCCCCTTCGGCTGAGAGGCCGGTACTACACGTAATAATGAAGAACGGCAATAGTGAGAATACTCCGTAATATTTACTGTCCGTCTCACTGTGCAAGGGGCGGGGGTTTTGCAGGACCATGTTTTTTCGCATAGCGTGTGTGAGTTGAGGTCCTCCTCGAAACTAATCTCAAAAAAAAGAGTAATAGGGCAATAGGGTTACCCCTCTTTACAATACTCGGTGCATTTTAGGGCCTCGAGTCTGAAGGGGGTCGCGGCAACGCAACGGGGTGTGATTTGGACTGGATCAGAGCTTGATTCCTTCGGCAGTCGCCCAAGAGCAGATTTCCGGGGTTGGCTCTTGTTATTCGGGGGTCAACTGTTTTGCACAGCCCGGTTCAACGGATCGTCAAAATGATTGGAATTGGAAGAGTGTATAAGTATCTACTCCGTAGTCTTGCCATTAAAATCCGTCCCCTAGACGGCCCATTCAATTCAACTTGCCCCACGCCCGATTGAAAGCGAATCTCGGGAATGATGACCGTTGATTTGGGGCGGGGCAGGGGTAGCTTTCTGGGGCACAACTGGTGATGCTTGGAGCGTGTTGAACGAGTAATTGAGGAATACTCCGTAAAAAAGGATGGAACGAAGGCGGGGGGAGATGTCGTCGCCATTCTAATCCGTAGAGATGCATGGTCCGAAATCAAGGTCAAAGGAGGCCGCCCACGGGAATCAAAGAGGAGAATGACGGGGGGATACGAAGGAGGGGTTCGTCAAAGTTACCTCTGCGGTATGATACCATATCTTTACCTTTTGGGGATTGGGCTTTGCGGTGCAGTACGTGTATGCGCGAAAACGGAGCATACCGCGGGTAATATTACTTGTACAAACGATGGATTAGGGTGGGGGTTTTTTTTTTCCTTTTTGGCGGGTTGATTAACTGATGGCCGTTTTAGAGGATGGCCAGCCAGATAGCGAGATCGAGAGGCATCAAATTACGGAGTGTGGATGGAGTACGGAGTGGAACTCATGTAAGTTTCCTGGCAGAGCCTTTTACTCTGTGGTGGTGGTGGTTTGATGATGAACTTGTCAGGTTCCGAATTCGCATTCTAGCTTTTTACAAGTACTATTTTTATTCTGTTCAACTCCTCGCGTCTTCTCGCGTCTTCTCGAGTCTTCTCGATCTGTTTTGTGCAAGTATTAGTCAAGTGCCTTGTCTCGTGTGTACCGTGTAAACTACTTGTACTCTGTAGGTCTTCTCGGGGAGATGGAGGGGCCTGTGCATTGGTTGATCGTCACCTGTATCCGTTCGTCTGTCCACTGTGAGGCATGACGTTGAATCTCTTGCAATTGGAGCCTCCAAGATTGGCAAGCCACAGCAGATTACAAAGTTTTTTTTGACTAGCAAAACGAGTGAAGAGTCAACAGATTGGTTGCTCGATAGTCTGGAGACTTGAACACGAGAATCGACACTTCTGCTACTCCGTACATGTCTAATAATGCATGCCTTGCTCGAAATGTGTACGGAGTAATGTAATTCCCTGAGCTTCTGACCCGATGCCAGCCATCTTTTGGCTATGGCACACAAGAACAAGTAAACTAGTACGGAGTAGTAGTAATATTAATGGGTACAAAGTCTGCTTGGCACATGTTGATTCACTCCAAGCCCACATTCAGGGAATTGAATACTCCGTATTAATACAAGTAGTGTGCATCTCGTAAAAATAGTGACCAAAAGCCAAAAACTACTCGTGCTCAGAGAAAAGTTAAACCCTCTTACAGAAGACCACAGAAAAGGCACCCGCCCTGTTGGACAAGCTATTTAGCTTAGACCTGAAATGTTGCCCCTTTTCTTCTTTCCTATTTTTGTGACTGAGTAAAAATAGGTGAATCAGGCTGTCCTACATCTGTACAAGTACGGAGTACGGAGGAGGAAGGTAAGAAGGCAAGAAGGGTGTTTTTTTTTCTTGTTTCCAAGACTCGGCTTAATGGCACAGTGTCGAAATATGCGTCACGAGACTGTGGCAGTCGAGTGGTCTCCGTACAAGTGTATTAGTATTGCTTACCAACATGGGAGATTTGGCATGCTATTCTCTGTCATATCCATCTGGCCTAACTGCATTGGTGAAGTCTACAAGCTACCTTGCTTTTCCCAATTCCTCCCCAACCATGAGCTAATCCGATTGCCATGTACGGAGTACTCCGTAAACCAATCAAACTCTAGAAACTGACCCAGTGGGGGTGCCTGTGCTCCATTTTGGGACGGTCTTTATGTATTAGTTTACGAGTATTAATACTCCGTACTCCGTACGTATTTTCCTTTAGGGCTTCTATAGGCTTGCCACCCCTTAAAGCCTTCCCCCTAAAAATCTTTTTCCTTTCTTTTTTTCCCCTATAAATCTTCATTTCCGTCACCTCCCTCCCCTAAAAAAAAATTCCCACCCAAGTCTTGAGAGTTTTAGTGCCACCAGTTTGATCGAAATCACGCAGCAATCCATTGTCTTCAATATAAGGGAAGCAAGCATCTTGCTTTTCCTTCTCCATTCCTCACGCTTTTCTGTCCTACTTCAACCCAGTCAATGTATTCAACTCTAGTCTCCGACATCTCGCCATAAACCCCCAGCTCCCCTCCATCTCTTTCTTCCTAGTTCCCTTCAATTCTCATTATGGCCAATCACCTGTCCATCTGTCGCTTTTCCAATCTGATTCCTATATGACATTAACTGAGAATTCGAATATCGGTATCCAAAACAACACATCAAAGCCACCTCTCCGGTACAGACTCGGTCTTGACTCGACTTTAGAGAAAAGATTACTAGCTTAGCTTGACATCATCACGCCTCAGGCTTTGCTGGAGCCCCCCTTACGTCTATCGCTACTCATCGACCGTACCAACTCTGGTCTGTCAGAAATACACAGCCACATATACACAGTCTAGTGTCCTGACGACCTCGACACAAGAGAAGACGGACGAAAAAGGCTTCTGGCTTCCGTTTTATATGCTTTTATATGACAATCACGACCCACCAACGCTGTTAAGTGTATTGTAGTCGCTGGCCGCGGATTGCGCCGCCAAAGAAAGAAAAAAAAGCACTTGGTCTTCGAATTCTACAAGGACTCTGTCCTTTTGTTAGTATTGCTTGACTCTCGTTGACTCTCTGCCACCAACGGGAAAAAGGGCAAAAGCAGGAATTACAGAGTACGAAATACTGCCAGGAAAACCCCACCGCCTTCGAAACAAGCAAGCACCAGCAATACAGCAATACCGCAATACCAGGAGCGCCACCTGCAGTTGGTTCTGTCACACCCCGCTTTTTCCAACCAGAATCTACTCCGTACACGCCCTCTGTCTCTATCCAGACGCCCTATCGAACCGCACACACCCCTCCAAGAATTACCAGATCCGTCTCAGACGGAGTAAACTAGAAGCCTTCAATTCGACTCTAATAAACAAGCAAACCACAAACCACTTCTGGTCTGTACGGAAGACTGACGGACGCCATTCTTAGCGTCAAAGGCATCCTCTCAGCATCCCACTTCACCACCCTTCATAAATTCCTGCTCGTCCCACCCTCGCCTGCTCCTCCCTCTCCAAAACATACCATTTTTCATCGCAAAAAGTCTTGTGCGTTGCGCTTCAACGTTTCCCCAACTCCCGTCCTCTCCTGAGGCCAGGGGCTCCCTTTCGGGCTGCTTGTCTTTGAGCAACTTGTCCGTTGGGATCTTTTTTTTGTTTTTTTTTTTTTTTGAGCTTTTGTGCAGAGTGGACTCGCATTGATTCCTTCAACATTCCTCGCCGAACCTGCCCGAAGAAACCCCTTTCGGTTCAGCCTTGTCAACCACGTCGAAGGGGCGAGTTTCTCTATCGTGACTGTCACATCTTTTCTCCCACCAATACCTTGACTACGCACGAATTTCACGACAAACCCCTTCGACCAAGACCCGATCCAGCACATCGGGAATCATCTTGCCCCCCCTGTTCCATCACATTATTCGGCTCTCTTCTTTTTCGAGCAACTCGACACCCCTCTTCCGCTCTCCTCGTCCCCACATATTTTGCTGCACGCACACCCCTGCCATCCCACCGCGCACCCCTCTCGGTATCCCGGTATCCAATATCCGGTGTGCTTGTGCGTGAACGTGGCGTGTGTGCACCGATCGCCTGCGCTCTCTTTCGGCGACCAAAAAAATTGGATATTCGGCAGTCGCAAACACGACTGCGGATTTATTGTCCATCATGACGCCTCCGCATTCCAATCCTTCGACAGCCCCGAGCTCGAAGCCGCCGTCGGTCAAGTCGCAGACCGACCTCACCAGGTCACCCCGCCTTCTTCCCCAGGGCGATCACCATCTCAACGGCAGCACCGAGCTGCCCATTCGGGCCACGTCCGTGAAGGAGCGGTTTTCGCGCATGTTCGCTCCCAAGGAGAAGGACTCTGCACGTTCGTCTCCCGATCCAACAAGTCGCCCCGCTGCGCCAGGCGGTAAAGTCAATGGTCTCAAGGCCCCTTCCCCTTCCCCTCCCCCGCCGCGCAAAGGCTCCGCCTCCGAAAAGGTGCCGCCCAAGGAACCCCCCGCCCGCTTTGTTCTCCATCCAGATTCCGTTGGCGGTCACGACCACAACTTAAAACACAGCCGGAGACAAGAAAAGCTCACCGACATGTGGCAAAAACTGTTGGGCCGGAAGCACGACTACAATGACACCGAGAGCGATCTTTCGTTGGTATCCTCGTGGGTTGACAAAGGTGTCACCGCCGTCGGCCAGGAACAAGTAGAGAAGCGCGCAGCCTCAAGCGCACCAGTCTCGCTTGTCGAGAAGTACGGCAAATGCCAGGAGGTGGTTGGTCGTGGCGCCTTTGGTATTGTGCGCATCTCCCACAAGAAGCTCGATAACGGCGCCGGTGAGAAGCTCTACGCTGTCAAGGAATTCAAGCGCCGTCCCGAAGAGACGGAACGCAAATACAGCAAACGTCTCACGTCGGAATTTTGCATCTCGTCGTCGCTCCGCCACGCCAACGTGATCCACACGCTCGACCTACTCAAGGACGCCAAGGGTGACTACTGCGAAGTCATGGAGTACTGCGCCGGAGGCGACCTGTACACTCTCGTTCTTTCGGCCGGCAAACTCGAGCCTCAGGAAGCCGACTGCTTCTTCAAGCAACTGATGCGTGGCGTCAACTACCTACACGAGATGGGCGTGGCCCACCGCGACCTAAAACCGGAAAACCTCCTGTTAACAACCCGCGGCGCTTTAAAAATTACGGATTTTGGCAACGGCGAATGTTTCAGGATGGCCTGGGAGGCAGACGCCCACATGGTCTCTGGTCTCTGTGGCTCGGCTCCGTACATTGCTCCTGAAGAGTACGTCGACAAGGAGTTTGACGCGCGTGCCGTTGATGTCTGGGCTTGCGGTGTCATATACATGGCAATGCGTACCGGACGACACTTGTGGCGTGTCGCGAAGAAGGAGGAGGATGAGTTTTATGCCAGATACCTTGAAGGTCGTCGCGATGAGGAGGGCTATGGCCCTATTGAATCTCTCCATAGGGTACGTTGTTCTCTCTCTCTTTATATTTTCACTCCCAGTCACTTGAGCTAACAAATTCTTGTATTACAGGCACGCTGTCGCAACGTAGTCTACTCGATTCTCGACCCGAACCCTACGAGACGACTAGCGGCGTCGCAGGTTCTCAAGTCCGAATGGGGTCGTGAGATCAAGGTGTGCAAGGCTGGTGAGGAAGGTTACTAGTCAAGCCGAACCGGCATCCTCGGGCTTCCTTGATCGATTGCGACAAAGGGCTTATTGGCCACCATTTTCTCTTTACATATTTCACATCCTATGATAACACGGCGCGGCGAGGTTGAAAAAAAAAACGCACTGGAAGCGAGATACCCTCAACCAGGCGTTGTTCTGTCCTAAACTTCCTCGGTGCTGTAGGAACACACGTCCCACGAGGGCGCAACAGTTTTTGGTATTTCCGGTCTAAGGAAGGCTTTCCTTCATTCTTCTCTTCTTACCGGGGGGGGGGTTTAATGATTTTTTTCATTTTTTATATTTTTCAACCCTTTCGCTTTACACTTTACATATTTTCTTAGTTATTCCTTCTTTTCTGTCTCGGAAGACTTAAAACTAAACATCATATACCCGAGCGAAGGCTTTTCTTTCTTTTCATTCATGGGGTTAGGGTTAAACTGGAGTACCCTTTTTTTTGTACGGAGGCTTGATTGACAAAGAAAGCAGAGAATTGAACAAATCTGTGGTAGCTGTTTCTTTCGTAGCATCGTGTATTCTACCTTGGGGTCTGTACCCAGGGTCTTGACCTCGTCGAGAGAAGAGTACAAAACAGCTACAGGACGAGAATCTCTTTCCTTTTGAGCATTTCCTTCTTACACATACATGTTTGTCCAGCGACGCAACGAGCAAGCGAAACGGCGTTCTCGAGGATTCATCATCACGTTTCATTCTATCATGGCCTTTTGTTTCTATAAAGCGCGTTGTGACTTTTTGGAATTTGACTTTATTTCCGCGAGCTTTCACTTGCTGCATTTTCTGGGCGGTTCTTTTTTGATTCAGTAGATATATATACCCATCCATATTCATATGCACTTCATGAAAAAGAAATTATACTTTCGAGGCTCATGTGAGCATTACTTTGGATCATGGCCGCTCAATCTGTTTATCTTGAGTCTGTAATGATGGGGCATAAGACGAACTAGGTGTCATAGTGATAAGTATTGACAGCATTGGCTATTCACAATTCATCACGACATTTTATGTATTCGGGTCCGGCTTTTTTTTTCAGGTTCCTATCTCCCTAATACCATGTGGCCTAATTCACATATGATCATTCAGATGATAAAAACAAAAGATGCCGAGGCTTCAGAAACCACCGGCCTTGTAAAAGTAGACAACATTTCCGACGCCTTGCTCCAATAATAACCAGAAAAAAAAGGAGGGAAATGTGCGATTTCCCCATTATCCAAACTTGACAAACAAGACAAGTAAAAACCACCACAGCAGATCAGGTGACTTCGTAAAGTCTCGCAGGTCGGAGAATAATGCCACATATAAAGAGTAAAAATGAGAAAATGACATCAAGAGGATACAAAACGCAGAACAAACTTTCCACAAGCGCACTCAAGAGGCTAACTTGGGAAGAGGGGAACATGAAGGAAAAAAAAACAAAAAAGGTAGTAGTATACACTGTGCCGCGCATCGTCATAGAGCTTCCGTGAGGAGAAGAATAAGGGAAGAGATTTATCCGAGCACTCAGCATTGGTCGACCAGCTCTCCGGTCCCATGTTCTGGAAAGGAAAGTGGTGTCTGCCACGGCCCTGCGGTGAGATAAAGCTATAAAGCGAGGCACACGAGGTGGTTGCAAATGCAAAGAAGAAAAAAGAAGAAACTCAAACAATGTCAATGTCGACCCGATAACCGCATCTCGTCATGAAACAGCCCGCTAATTAATGGACCGGCCCTTTTACCAGACCAAGTCTGGTGGTCGGGAAGAGGATAAAACGTGGCCGGTTACGAGTGGAAAAGATCCCACGCTCTCTCGCAAAGGCGAAGGAACTCTTCCCTTTTTTGGCGCTGGGTTTCGGGACTGTCGCGGCCCTGTCCAAAGGGTCCTCGGCGCTGGGCGGCGGGTCCGTTGCCCAGGGGAGGACTGGCGCCCTCTTCGTACTCGGCCCGGGTTCTCCGTCTGCTTGCACTGCGAAGGCCGTCGGTTTGTCTGTTCCCGTGATGGGGGGATGGGGGGGTTGGGGGCTGGTGGCCGCCGTAGTGGACTAACTTTGGTAACAACTCGGGGCGTCCGCCGGCGAGCTCGGCTTGTGCCTCCTCTGCGGACTTGTATTCCCTGGGCCGGCCGGGCGTGGGGGCCTGGGACGGGGGTGGCGGCAAACCGGGGGATGTGAGAGGTGGTGGCGGCCGTGCGGATCCTTGTGACGGGTACAAGGAGTGGTTGCCCTCCTGGTGGCTGCCGTGAAGGTTTTGGCCAAAGACATCCGTGATGGGAGGCAAGCGGTTGTTGGTCTGGTTGGCGGGAACGTGGTGGATGTGAGACGTGTTGGAGAGCTTGGAAGGTTGGTTGGTAATGTGGCGGGTCAAGGGCTGCGGGTTGTGCATGCCCGTGAAGGTCTGGCCCAGCGGGGCCGACTGGATGACACGCTCCGAGGCAAAGTGTTCGTGGGATGGAGCGACGATGGAGAGGCCAGGCGGCGCCTTGTTACGACGAGACATGCCAGGGGTCTTGGCCGAGAACTGTGGGTTGTCCTTATCGCGGTCGGCATTCATAGTGCCCTCGCCGCGGGCTGACTGCATCTGCAGCCTCGATTCAATGATGTGTCGTTGTTGTTCTCGGACTGTCATACTCCTCTGCAGCTGCTCCTTCATAGCCGGGTCTTGGGTGACGAAACCGGGGGACAGGCAGGCGATGCCAACCTCTTGGATGCCTAATCCATCCCGAGCGGTTAGTGGCCCACGTCCCGTCGCGGGCGACCCAGCGGTGCCGGATCCCTTGGTCAAATCGAGCTTGCGGGGACGGTGGCGGGTTGTGGGGGGCATGTCAGGCGATGCGGGCTCCTTCTTCACAACGATCTTGGGCATGCCGGCTCTTGTACTAGACGAATATGCGGAGTTAGTGACGGCGGTGGCGCACATGACGAAAAGGTGCCGAGGCAAGGAAACACGAGAAGGTGACCAGGTTTGAAAAAAAGAAGGGGGACGAGCAAATGCAACATCGACATGATAGGACGTTGCATCAAGGGAAGACACCGAATTCCAAAGACGCCAAAAAAGAGAAAAAAAAGAGCATTCAGATGGTTTTACTTACGCGCTTGAGGGGGACGACTTGGGGCCTCGCGGGCTGCGGCTTCCAGAACGAGGCGCGGTCGCATGGGAAGGATTTGCAGCACTTTGTCGGTGATTTGAAGGCGACGAGAGCGGAGGGTTTGCAGCAGAAGAGTGCTCTGAGTAGGCAGAGGGTCTATCGTGAGGAGCCGGTGAGGGTGCCATGGCAAGCGCGGTACTCATGGTTGGCGATGGGCGGGAATTATTTGTGGGAAAAGAAAATGTGGCGTGGTAGGGGGGGGGGGGGTTCTGACAGGTCAGGGTGTAAACTGTCAGGAACCGGCCAGGGTTGTTGGTTTGCCAAGTTCCCAGTTTCCTGCTACCTCGAGTACGAGGGATTGGGCAGGTGTCTGTTCCTTGTGTTTCCCAAAGGCAAGGGAAGAGAAAAAGCGGGAGGAAAAAAAAAAAACCAGGTGTTCAGCTTTCTACCCCTGGTCCTTGCTAGTGTAGAGGTATTGGCTCCTTTTTGGGGGGTTGTAATGCGACACTAGTGCAGGTGAAAGGTGTCGTAGCTGAGTGAGAAACAGTAAGACGGCGGAGATGGGTTGAGTTTTATTCCTTCTCGCTTGGCTTTTTTTGTTCCTTATTTTCGTCGGGAGAAAAGTCGGGATACCGAGGAGTGTGACGAGAGGTTTTTTTTTTCTGAAAAAAAAAAAAAAATCCTCTTTCGATCACTCCTTGTTTTGTGCACACGAGGGACCGGCGGCTATTCAGGTGGCTTTCTGATACGGGGCAGAATGCGACCAAGTCACACCCAAAAGCCAAGGGGAGAGAAAATACGGAGTAGTGCGTCTTGAGTTGTGGTTAGTGTGGGTGCCAGTGCGGTGCCAGTGCAGGTTGCTTGGATCCACCAAAGTGCTTATTCAGCCAAGATGAAACCAGGATGGAACTTCTTGGACAGGAGCTCGAAAAGGTGACGGAAGACTCGATCGGTTGTTTTGTTGCCTAATCTTTTACATGTGTCGAATTCACACAATGGAACGAATGGCACGGCCGCAGGGTTCTGGGCGACTTGGGAAATTTGACGGACGGTTGAGATTAAATGCTGTGCCGAAACGAAATCAAGGTGTTGTGCCTTGCGTGTGCTTTGACGAGTATTGGATGCTGGGATCCAAAGCGAATTAGAATGCTAGATATAGCCTGTGCGCAGAGGAATTTCGACGTCGTAAAAATCGGATCGATAGGATTATCGACCTGGAATCAAATTCAAATAGGCCGTCGACGGGAATGGGAGTTTGCTTCCTTGAAACGATGCGCGCAATAGAGAAACGGAGAGTAACGATCGACTGTGTAGACTCCTGCGAAAAACAACCAGCGGGAACGTAGAGAGGTGTGTTAGTTCAAAGTCGTAGGGTGGGCTTGCGGAAGTACAACTTCAACAAGAATCGAGAAATCTGCGAATACGCAAAAAATGAGGGGAAGAAAATACTTTGAAAAGTCGTGTATAGGAAGAAGAAGAAAAGATTCTCGTGAAGGAGGGGAAGAGGAGAGATTGGGGGGAGCATAAGGATATAATTCCCAGGGCAGAGGGCAGCTTTAGGGAAGGGGGGGGGGGGGGGGGTATTAACTTTACAAGTTCGTACAAAGTACTTTGGGTACCCGGAGCTGGGGAGGAAGAAGGGAGGGGCCAAAACGACGGCTATCCGTGCTAGACCAGGGGTTGTGTGAAGGGGAGTGCAAAGGACGTAGGAGCCTTATCAGGTTGTATGTACTATGAAAGAGGGGCAACCCCCCTGGGTAATTAATTCAGTGTAGCGGACTGGGCAGAGGTTGGGGGAGGACAAAGGTACGGAGTACAAGATGCATCAATATATTTGGAGAAATACATTTGATATTCCATTTCAATACTTGAATACTTGGTACATGCTCTCCCTGTCTGGAATAAAAGAGACAAGTAGAAATTTACCCGCCATGTATCGGGCTTAAGTGTATTTGTTTCAATAGACGTGTTTAAAAGGTCGTGCCAGCCGAGTGTCTAGCGAAACAGTTGCGGTCACTAATGGCCATATTTGCAATGGTGCTCATAGGTGGTACTAGGTACTAGTATTAACTAGTATAGTACTCCGCATTACGGAGTACGGTAGTCCTAAAAATACCCATGACCTTCCAAAGTACAGAGTGTTACAGTGTAACTATCCTCACCATCCAATCCGCCGGCGTAGAAAGATACATGTCGTCTATCAGATACGTACATGACGGTTTGAGTTGTTTCTCTCGAAGGGGTGTGTGGAAAAAAAGGTTGGAGATTTTTAAGTGCATCTACCCACGTACCGATCACCTTCCAAACCGATCATCCACCAGCCCTCCTACTCTGTACATCACCACTTCTGTCAGGAGTAACGCATACAAAAAATGACGCTATTCACATACAATTAACACGAGCTTGAAACTCGAAAGTGTGGCTTTCAATAAGGCCTAATTCGAACCGTCGCAAGCGACCTCTTTGGTTCCCATCTGACTCCATTATTATACACACCCGAATTAGGTCACGGATCTGAATGAAACGCTTATTTAGGTCTCCTTCAATCTTTTTACGTCGAATAGGGCGTACCTTGACGAGAGAATTCACGGAGAATATGATTGTTATGTATGTGTGTGTGTAATGAGCACGCAAGCGGAATCCTGCGCCACTATATCCATACATATATGTTTATATATATAATATATATAAAGAGAGAGAGAGAGAGAGAGAGGGCATGCCCTCCCAAGGATGAAGAGAGAAGAATTCACAGGAGAATCTTCGAACAACACCCTTTTTGCAAGTTTTCCCAATACACCACTTTTTGGTCATTTTACGTGACCCTTCTCGCCGCTTGGCCTTTCCTTCTATTCATCTATGAGCCTCTAGACTTTTATATTGCAGCGATTCCTGGAGTGTATCGTCCCGTTCGGTAGGGAGGCCTTTGATAGGAATGCCAATGGCGAAGTCTAGACACCATCTGACGGGTAAAGCAGGCAAGATGGCAGATGAGAAAAAGCGAGGCTAACAATCTTTCCTGACCTTTTACATGATAGTTACCAAGCTTCTGGCTAAGTTTCTGGCTGAGGTGATATTGGGGAAGAGAGGTTTTGGAACGATCGGTTTGGGAAGGGGAGGAGTGATCGGTACGTGGGTAGATCCACTTATGTGGTGGGGGGTGTGCGTGAGGCCTTGTTACGTGTTAATGGAGGGGCATTGGAATTTACAAGGAGGAAAGGAGGGGGGATTCTAGTAGCGGGCGGGGGGCTCAAGCGGCGGCGATCCGGTATCAAATACGGTGTTTTTTTTCTTCATGGTACTTGTAATACTCCCGTACTCAATTGTTTGTACTCCAATAGCCGCGAAGGGCCTGTCCTGAGTAAAGTACAAAATAGAACAGTTTTTTTTTCTTCATGTACAGGGTATTTATCTGCAACGTCAAAACACTCTACTCCGTATATTCTATGGCAAGTTGTTTTGAGCATGCGCAAGCTCTCGCATGGCAGTGGAAATTAAAAGCCGGTCTGAAATCTAGTATTCGCACGGCTTGGGAGGATAAACGGCACGTAGCTGCAAGTCCGTAATACCTCCAAACAGCACAGTAAAAACAAGCAAATGTACTCTGTTGGAAAGGAAAGGTAAAATTGCAATGCATTTCTCCCGCCCACAGCAAAGCCCGGTCAATCAAGCCTATTCGTTCTCTCTTCTGTACCTCTCGTCAATTCGACATTCTCATTGGCATCCGAGTTCTATTAACCATTTTCCCTCGCTGCTCGCGAGCCTGTGATTTGCTTCCAGTCAGGTGGAGCATCAGTGTCTAGTGGACACTAGAGCCCAACACCTAACTAAACTACACTAGCTGATTGTTTTTTTTTAGTAGGGGGTTACATTAGGTGAAGCAACTGGGGACCTTTCCGTCTGACAACATACTACTAAGGTCTTGTACTCCATACTTGTACGGAGTAATAATTAGAGAGACGAGAACGATAACCTTCCAAGACCAATGGCTCAAGTCGGCTGTTTCTAGTTCTGAACACGTTGTGTTCAGCTATGTTTTACATGTTTTATATCTGCCGAATTGGGGGGAGGGGGAAAGGGATAAAGTTGAGATGAATCCAATTCCGCTAGAATGTCCCGGTTAGCTACAAGTAAACTACAAGTAGTTGCGCATTTTGCGACTGACTTTCTTTGCTAGATTGTATGGACAAGCCGTTTTGAAAGAATATCGACAATTGTTTACATTGCTGGCAATTGCAGAGTATGGAGTACTCAGTACAGATGCATTTCTTCACGATACGGAGTATTTATGGAGTACACAAGTTGAAACGAATACTCCGTAGAATCCATAGAATCCAGTTTGCGCTGAAATGCATCTCTTCCAGGGGACTAGTTTAGACTAAAATACTTCCACCCTTCCACCCCACTACGGAGTAGTTTACACTGCGCCGCCACTGTAAGGTTCAGGGGTGTGTCGTAGTGACAAGCCAACCACGTTTGGAGTGGCTGGCCCCTGGAATGGGATATGGGGATACGGAGTACGGATGGCACCACAGCCATCCAGCCTTGGGTAGATAAAAACCACGGTAAATTCGCCGACATACTCCGTACTTTAAGTTTATACCTGGCAGCGACCCGTCCACTCGAGATGCTCTGGGAGATGAGCCACGTTGCCACGGTGGTGGCTATGGGAATGCTACGTCTGCGATATTGAATCTTTATTTTGGAAACATGGGACAGCAAGGATTGATATCCCAGGATGGCCTGTGGCCCCTAGGCATGGATCTGACGGGAACGGTTTTAAAACTGGAGAACTCATCCGATTTCCCAAGATGTGCACGGGTGGGTGCCCTTCTGATTTTTCGTCAAGAGTAATAATACGGAGTACTCCGTAGACGGTACCCAATCATGAACCCGATAATCAGAAAAAGAGATTCGCTCTTCTCTTCTTTTCTTCTTTTCTTTCTAGCTTGCAAAGTGATACGCCTCGCGCGACAATCGTTCAAACCATCGTGAGGCATTGGCCGAAAGAACAACATCCAATGTGCCAAGCACACAAACCAATACGGAGTATCTGAATCAGCGGTGCGGTTATGGTCTCTTCCTGGTGAGGAAGAGGGGTCGGACCAAGGCTAAAACTAGTTTACTTCAGTGCTCCAAACCTGGCCTAGGTTGTTTCGTCGCAGCTTTCCTTGCCGTTTGCTCCTTGCTCAATGGACCCACTCAAAGTTCCCTTTTCCATAGTTTTACAGCGCAGCACCCTAGTAGAAGGACTGCTAAACCGCCATACTACGAAGTATGGCCTTTTGATTGGGGAGGGGACCGCCAACGAGTAACCAGTATTACGGAGTATGTTTTACCTTGATACCTGTCATTATTCGCGCCCCTGTAAATATCTTTCTTCTCTTCTAAACTAATACCCTCTTGGCTGGCCAGCCCTCTGAAAATGTTCTGAACTCCGTTGTTTCTTGTTTAGCCCATTGGGCTTAAGATAATTAAGGAAGACTGAAAATCCCACGCTCAAAGCGTCAGGTGGCCCTTGTTGGGATCTACTATTTCCGGACCTTATGGAGTATTGGCCTGCGCAATGAGAAAGCGTAATACTCCGCAATCTAATCTTCAATATATTCTCACGTTTGAAGGAGTATTGACAGTCCACAGAGCACTTTTGAGAATCATCCCTCACGAGCCGGGGTGTTGCGGACACATGAAACACTGAGATCGAGTGCCTGCTCCTGCAACTAGTTTACACATCTGCTTTCCTGGCCTGGCCCTGTAAGCAGTAATTTAGGAGAAATAACACCCTCGCAAATGCTCCTTGTGGAGACGAAACAATGACAGATGATCCTAACGCGAAAGAGGGCAAAAATGTTTCGTAGGAATTAGTTTACTACTCAAGAATAGGCGGAAGACTGCAATTAACAAGAGATCAGCCCGACTACTTCTTCTCTCCAACGTAAAGTACCAGATCAGCAGTGAAGAACAAACCCACCGAGTTTTAAAAGACGAACGGGAGATTTACATGCACGGCTGGGCGAGCGCTCGGAAGGATGTGCTGTCGATTACTCCGAGCATTTGGTATGGCAAGAAGAAATATTTGGGGGTTTCCTGGTCTCAAGGACCCTAGTACTTGTCTCGCTCATGATCTTTGCCCCCTCTTATTTTTCAACCCTCAATCCCGGGAATTCTTTGTCTTATCCGTACAAAGACGATGGCGATCTTGCCAGTCTACAAGTACGTGATAGGCCAGGAAAGGCATGACATTGGGACTAGGTGGTTCGGATGATCATGCGAGTATGGTCGGGGTAAGGAGCTACCAATTCGTCCAGTGGCCTGGCCAACAGTTCTCGGCATTACTCTGTTCTGTATGCGGCGTGCCGAGTGCGTTCCGTTTCTCTTCGCATAGATTCGCAAATTTGGTCTTGCGTGAAGCCGTCTGACGGTGTATGGTCGTGCAGCGTCTTGTCCCATCGTACTGGGTTTCTTACCTCCACCGCTATTTCTCGCTTAAACGTGCATATCCACACATCTAAAAAAGTATTTAGTACGGAGTATGTTTTTCTCGCTTGTTAGGCCAGGAAGCATCGGGTTCAGAATAGCAATGACGAGAGTGAAATGCGGCCGAGTAGTGTATGCCAATCAACCACACACCCGACTCTAAGCTCTCTTTTCTCGGACAAGTACGGAGTATTTGCTTTTTCTTTCTTTTCTGTCGTCTCTCCATTGGCATTCTACTGCATGCACTAGACGTCACCAAAGAAGGACGGTCGATTGACGGAACCGGAACGGATGGGCTAAAACCTGTCGGTGTGGCAGGCGGCGACCAACCTGAAACGTTTCCCATCCCTTTTCCGCCCCCTTAAAAAAACTGGGTGGCAGGTCCTCCTGAAGAACCGCCCCTCACCACCTCCTCCTCACCACCTTCCGTGGCTGGGCCCAATAGGGCCCTTCCCCTGTCAGCCTCAAACTCTACTACACGTACTACTCCGTGGATCCTTAGCTGTATCGACTTTCATTGGCGATCGGCTGGCTGGTCATCAACCACCGCATACTCCGTATTTAACTCGACTTTGATACAAAGTAGATTACGGAGTACTTTTTTGTTTTTGCCACGATGAAAGACCGGCCAAGATCTTTTTTTTTTCTTTTTCGAGATTGAATGACGATTCGAGGCGGTGTGTCGAATATGGGATATGTCACTTGCATCCTCCCATGAACTCACCAACACACTTACAGGCGGGCATGCCCAAGTCTGTAATTGGTGACAAATACTCCGACTTGTTTCTTGTTTCTTCCTGAGTTTTGAGTGGCGACTGATTAATGCGGCCAATACATCCCAACTTTTGATCACTTCATGCAAGCTCAAAGTGTCTCAAGATAGCATCGCACAAAGGTGCAATACGAGCCCTTGCGTGATGATGGTGTTACTGTTAAGAGCCGTTGTGGACAGACGGGCAATGTTGGGCATGAAGCTACACTTTCATGGCAGCAAAAATGAAAAGAGATCAAAAAAACAAGCGGCCTTTTGGTCCTTAATATACGAGTGACATTTTCGTCTTGAGAGACATAAACTGGTTTCGCGATATGTTTCCATCGATGAAGTTGATGAAGTTGGTATGTACTCCGTACACGTATTGCGCACTGGCCTGTCCAAGCGCCAAATGGGCCGTGTTTGGGGCGCCTGCACACTGCCAATCAGCGACTCGAACTCGCTCTTATTCTGAAACACAAATGAACGAATATACGGAATAAGCATTAAAATTGAGAAGTCAAAGGAGTCACGTGTGTTGTTCTGTGGCAAGTCGACGACCTTGTTATTCTCATAATCGAGAGAAAAGAGGGAAACCGACACAACGCACAAGCTCCAAATAAGCAGTCTTGTCCGTGGGGCGATCTAATACTCCGTATACAGCAACGAATTAGACTACGCAAAATACAATAAGTATATCTAAATATATACAATTTGTGCGATAGAGCACGAACGTTATGGTTATATATTCCATAGTATCTACGCTCATGTGCCTCTGTTTTGTGGCACCTAGCGTTGTCCTGACCCAGTTCGTCGTGAAGAATATGGCACTCTCGATGGCTTCTAAGTGGGCTTCGAGTGGGCTTTGTGATACAGTTGTAGTGCGACAGAATTGGGAGGATTTGGAATTGTGCTCTGATCTACCCAAGGAGGAATTCGTTGATAGAAGAGAAAGCCTTTATCATTCTCTCAAATTCGGCTCGATGCACTCCGTACTCCATAGTTTATTTCTTCTCGCTAAGACGACTGACGTGTGCAAGCCACCACGACTCCATGCGCCACACACTTAAACCTTTTCAGCCACACTTACTTTTTCAAGCTTGATGAAAATTGTCCACCGAATCAGTGAGAAACTGCAGCATCAACGAACTTCTAAAGCAAAGAAAAAGTCCCTGGATATTTCTATTTTCAGAATATCGATTTCCAATTGATTAATCGTGTTTCATCTACAGGTTTACGCTTCTCGGGGCAGGAAAACATTATACCGCTGAAGATACAGAGGGGCAATTCTTTTTTTTATTTAAAAAAAGACAGTCAGATCACATACAACATGCCGGGATTAACACAAGAAGACAACGCCGTCGGAGTCGAAGATACGTCGATGCACGATGCTCCCGTTAACGGCGAGGAGGCACCGGCAATGAGCGTCGATGAAGAGGAGGAGGAGCCTGAGATGCAGCGAGTCCGCATTGTGAGTAGAGAATTGCCCTTGCTCCGTCCCCCCCTCCTCTAGAAGACGAATTAAAGTGTTGACCCGGGGTTTGTCTGCTTCGAAACAGCTTCCAGGATCTACTGATTCCGCTGCGAGTTTTGAGTTTCTCCAAGAGGGTCACACCCTTGGTAATGCCCTCAGATGGGTTATCATGAAAAAGTAAGTCTTATTCCCTGCTGGAAGAAACTCGGACCCCGGCTTAGCAAACAATTTTGTCGGAACCTTGAAAATTGACTTTTGAAACCGATAGCCCTGATGTCGAGTTCTGTGCTTATGCCATTCCTCATCCCTCAGAGGATAAGATGAACATCAGGATACAGATGTATGGTATGTACCGAGGCACCCATGCCCATCTACACCTACAAACCCTAGCGTAATCGACGTTGAAAATTACCCCCGCGAGTACTGACACCCATCGTAGAAGGCTCAGCGGTGGAGGCATTGCGAAAGGGCCTCAAAGACATCGCAGATGTGTGCGATGTCGTGGCTGACGAGTTTGGAACCAAGATCCAGGGAACTAGGATTGATTGAATTGCGCATTGTCCTTTATTTGAAATTAGGAACGGAAAATATGGTGTGCATGGGAAAGGCGTTGGAGCACTCTTGAAAGAGATTTAGATAATTGATTAAATTTTTTTTCCTATCAACTTCGAACACTGTATATACACACGCAAACACAACAAGAACCTCAGCCCGGGAAACTCTAGTTTCGGCCCTAAAGTACGGTTAGTACATGCCCTGCGTAAAGGTATATATATTAACGGAAGATGTGCTCACCTCGAGGAAACCATCCATGAAGTTAGCCGGTAACCGCTTCTCATCTCGAAAGTTCTCGCCCTTGAAGTACGACATGATGTGTGTGCTCTGGCGCCAGAAGTTCATCGTCTCCTAAAGTCACAAAATTGTAAGAAAATGAAACGATTCACATTTCAACCAACCCTCCGGATGCGTGGCTGTGCTGGCTAAACTTTATAAATCGATGGGGTGACGAACTTGGTAGTCTGCCCTGCTCTTGAAAAGAAGAACGTCCACGACAGGGAGCTTGTTCACATATCGGTGGCGTTCGAATTCTTGTCGTATCCTGGTTCGGATGGTCGAGATCGGGAGAGGGACGTTGTACATTTTTTGCACCTGAGGGGCCTGTAGGTAGCAACCGACATAGATCAGCACATGCTCCAATTGACTATTTCCGTTTGATAAAATGGCCAAAGAGCAGCAAAATATAATTCTAGTGGGATAGGCGAGAGTTAGAATTGGGGCAAGCATCGTACCGCTCGAATCCAATCGCGATATGCCGCAAGGACTCGTCGTTGTGCGTCGTTCCAATTGGCGGCTGTCAGGAGGTTAGCAACCCATGCCGACCAGAACGAAGATGGTTCACGTACACGACCGCGTGGTAGCGGCAAACTTTGTGGGAGAGATAGCCATAGTGTATGCGGCGTGGCCAATTGTTCGGAAGAATGTCAGCTGCCTTCTGAGGTTTGGTTTGGCTACAAGTCGTCGATATGATCTGGAAAGTGGAGCCGTCTTGTCCGGTGTGTTCACGTGCAGCCTTGCGGGAGAGGAAATATTAGTCATAAATTTGGACCGCACTTAATTGGCCGGTTTCCCATTGCGGTGGGACAAATAACCTCAATTCTACCAAGGCTGCCATTTCTTTCCCAGCACCAGCATCAGCCTTCATCCATCCAGACGAGTTTTTCAGCTCGGACAACTTTTCAGCTGGCCTTTTTCTTCGCGTGCGGTACTCGACTACTTACAGAGTCGTTTGAAGACGCCAAAATCTCTGTATATACCGAATATTTACCGCAGATATGCCTCCCATCCGCCATGCCAGCAAGCGCAAAGCCCCACCCGACGGATTCGAGGACATCGAAACCGACCTGATGATCTTTGCCAACAAGATGAAGGATGCGCAAAACAAGCCTGCACCTCCAGGACCAAAGCACAAGGCGCAATGGGAGATTTTCCAAATTGCGCATCAAAGGAGCCGCTATGTCTACGAACTCTACTACGAGAAGGAGGCCATTAGCAAAAAGCTTTATGACTGGTTACTGAAGAATGGTTATGCCGACGCCATGCTGATAGCGAAGTGGAAGAAACAGGGATACGAAAAGGTATGCTTTTCCTTGAGAAAATTCCGCTCATTTTATGCAACTCACTGATAAGTTCTTTGTTTTCCGGCACTTTAGCTATGTTGTCTTAGATGTATTCAGACAAAAGAGACCAACTTCAACTCGACTTGCATTTGTAGGGTACCACGAGCGACTTTAAAAGAGGACCAAGAAATAGAATGTGTTAGCTGCGGTTGCCGGGGCTGCTCATCGACTGATTGATTGAGACTTTTTGCTTGCATGGTCAACGAATTTACGAGATTTGGTTGCAAAAAAACGGCGTTCTGGTATTGTGATGGGGATTGATGGCTTTTAATATAGATCTCGTTATTTGTATCTTCGATGTTTACAGGAAGGTAGGGATTCTTAAGAGCAGTACAGGAAGGGAAACAATAAAAATTATCGATACCCCATTGTATGTTTTATAGTATCCAGTGTTCTTGTGCTACGTTGTTGCATATTCCTCATCCGTGTTACTCATTTGGTATTTGATTCCCATTAACCTCGTTATCATAACCGTCACGCTCCTCTGGTATCCAGAAACACCTCCCATCTGATTCAAAATGTCACACACACGTTATCATCGGTATGTCCTAGAGAATCCGGCGCGGCCTCCACGCCCAAATCGGACGCTTGGTGGGATAAATTGTAGAGCCGACATTGCTCCAGTAAGATCATCCATTTCGCGATCGGCTGCTTCTGTGGGATCAATCTGGGCTTGGCCACCCATTTTGGTTGACACACTTGTTCTTCGCAATTGACGTGGCGATGAATTAGAGCTTGCCTCGAGAATGCTTGATCGGCGACGAGATTCCTTGGGTGAGGCGGTGACAGAAGACCTCCGGCGAGGATGGCCAGGTTCGATCAATAGAGAGCGTCTGCCGTCTACTCCCTCCTTGGTAAGTGCAAAGAAAAAATTCTTTGGATACATATGCTTGTCAATCAAGTGCATACGTCGCTTTTGGGGTGTTCTACATTTTCTGTCACAACCTTCCACAAAACATGAATACTATATAGGCACAAGTTAGCGGAGGTTTCAATCTTGTGAGAAACTGGGCTGAGGAAGAGAAAAGGCAAATGGTAATCAAACCAGGGTTGAGGGTAACTTACCGTGTGTTCTCCTCGCTCTCTCTTCACCGCCACGATTGAGTCATGACATTCCTCGATATGCAGACCGAGAAGATGGTCCGAGGGCAGGTTTTTTCCACATTCAGAGCAGCGGTTTGAGTGAGTGCTGTGATAGTGCGCCTCGTACTCATCGTATGTCGGGAAAGACAATGTGTCCTTGTGCGGTGGCAAGCTGCATTTCATATTGAGTGCGTTTGAGCCGGAGGCTTGGCTACCAGCGTCAAGTTCCAAAATTTTGGAAGCTGGACAAGACAGCCCGGTCTCCTGCGGGTTAGGAGACGAGCGCGGCGTGGAGCCCGGGGTATGCAGGCCAGTGTATTCTTCGGGATCGCGTGTGCGCTTCATTCTGCGAAGCAAGATTAGACTTCAACCAGGGAAGAGTTGAGCACAAAGTAAGGTACCATGTAATGCTTTTCCCCGTCAAGCTTTGAGAAAGATACCAGCTAGAATATCCATAAATCTTCAGATATACAAGTACTGTGTTGTTTCCTAGCCACCCGGTAGAGGCATTGTATCTAGGATTGTTCTTTATCTCTTTTAAAGGTTGTTTTCGAGGTTGTAGTGTAGTGAGGGCTCATGTAAGAGCTTCTGTACGGAGTATTTAGGCACTATTCACACCTTGGGCAATTTAGGACTCAAAATCGGCAGTGGAGTTAGCGGGGGTGACGCACTGTTGTCACTGTGGAGGAAGGACGGTTTGGACCCTGCGGGGCAGCCCCCCAACTCGAGATTTAGGGATGGACAGCAGTACGGAGTACCGCATACTGGAGCTATCGGAATAACGGGGGGCCAGTATTTTACCAGTGGGGAAGGAAGGACAAAGGAAAGCACGTTGACATCGCAGTCCTAACCTTAACTCGAAAACCCTCACACCCAACCTACTCGCTTCCCGCAGCTACTACACCTTCTTCGAATATTCCTCTGCTAGATAAAACCGTAGTGGAATCCGCATTCTTCTCTACTCGAGCCATTCGACACTTGCCCGTATTTCGCACCAACGACTTCTTGTCCTATTCTTCGACTATACGGCGGAGGCGTCGCACTTTCTGCGCGCGCTCAGGTTATCTTCCACGAGTCCCTCCAATGATCCTTCGGTACAATGCCTCGTCAACCCTCGCGCCCTATCATTCTATAGTGTTATCGTGCCTGTCTGAAGAGAGTTATGGATTCCGGTCGCTTCATTGGCACACCCGCGCAACAGCATGACCTCACCACACTCTACTGGCGATTGATAACTCCATTGTCCCTGAAGCGGCCGTGACTGCTGCCCTAAACTCAACTCGCGCGCAATTTTCCTTTTATTTCTACTTAGCGACCAATAGCGTCGCTTCACTTCACGGGGGCTCGGCTTCTCGCGGCATTTTTTTTTCTTCACCTCGAAAGCCATGACTTCCCCCGGCACAGACGTGGCCAAGTTTTGGCAGTATGCCTCTTCTGTCCCTCCAGTTGTAGCTTTCGGCATGTGCTAACTTGGGCGGGTGTGCTATTTAATAGGAAGGCCCAGAAGATACGGAAGTCTTTGGAAAAGGACATCTCTCGACTCCTCACGACCCGGGCGAGCATTGAAGACGAAAAATGGGATTATCTCGAAACCCTTCTCGCTCGGTAAGTCGACAGTCATGCAGTGTTTCCCTTCTCCATCCTTTTCTCCCGTTTTGCCGGGCCTCAATTTGTTGACAGTCTCATTATTCTAGTCTACGCCTTACTTGCGCCAGCATCCTTTTTATCGATTTTGACTTTGCGGCAAAGAATGGTGTTGAAGAGAGCCTCTGGAAGATGCATGTTGAATTGAAAAATCTATTCAAGGCTAGGATTGGCGCCTCTTCTGCACATTCTGTCCAGGACCGGAGATTGAAACGTCGCTACGGTGCCTTTCTCAAGACGTCGCGGTACTTTTACTGTGGTTATATCCAACGTCTCTCCCAACGATACGACATTCCGGAGATCCACCAGATTGCGGCCGGCATCAATGTGGAAAGCGGCCCTGGCGACGATGCCATCGCGGACCTGGGTGACCGACTAAAGAGCCAAGTTATTTCCTCCTGTCATTCTACCCTCGTGCGACTTGGTGATATCGGCAGGTATCGCTACGACGCAAAGCCTGCAGTTCCACGTCTGCACGATGCTGTGGCGTTCTACCGACTTGCAAGAGACTTACGGCCGAACTCGGGCTTTGGCCAACACCAGATTGGCGTTGCCTACCTGGATACAAGGAACATTCTAGACATTGTCTACAATTTCTATGGTTCACTTTCTCGTGAACGACCGCACCCTAAGGCATTGGACAATTTAGACCAAGCACTGAAACGGAGGCGCAATGCCGGATCCGCCATGAAGGCGGAAACTGCTAGAGAAATCCTCGAATCTTGGTTCACTCTTCTTCATGCTCACTTTTTCCACGCCAAACCATTTTCTCAACACGAGGAGCTCGAACAAACTGTTCTGAGGCGCTTCGAAACAGCCGCAAAGGACCCTTCGAACGCCTTTGGCTTGGTCAAGATGGCTCTTGTGAATATGTCTGCTTTCTATATTGCCGGGCGGTATTTTGGTATGCATTCTTCCCCTCTCTTCTCTTCCTGCGACGCTGCAGCTGGTGATTTACTTTTCATACACAAGCTGTCGGATCTCGGATGCTAACTGGCACTGGGCAGAGTCGGAACCAGAGAAACAACTCATGTTTGGCTTATTCACACTCCGTACCAATATTCGCTTCATCGCCGTCGTATCGGGGCTCATTGTCAAGGACCTGGATGGAAGCAGCCGGCCAATGCCGGGCCACGAGACGGACAACGGCACCACATCTTCGGATGCCTGGGAAAGAGACATGTCACCCTCTGTAGAAGTCTCCATCAGGATCTTGAGGCTCTCTTGTGCCTGGCTCGCCGCCAATCGACAGTATTTGGAGTCCGCCCCAGAACCCATTCGTCCATGGATAAACCAGATGTGGTCAAGCCTGTCCAAGGCACTCGAGTGTCTGTATGAATACTTTAAAGACCTTGTCAGGACTCTGGATGACTCGCCCGATGGCCTGCCCTCAACATGTCCATACCTTCTCGAGGAGGACCAGGAGACAATTGGCATGCTATCGGTGAGCAATAGATCCACGGACGAATACACAAGAATGTATTCCTTTTCTGGATCATCCAAACCGTTTGCGGTTCACTTTCCCGAAGGGAGATTTCCGTCCGCGAAAGAGACTCTATATCGCGTGAGCGATATCTTGGTCTGTGCCGCCAAACGCATGGCAGACGGTTGCTTTCCTTTTCAACTACCAGTTGCCCCACGCCATGGATCGGTGGCAAACCAGACGATATCCGGGGTCCAATCTGAAGCAATCCCCCAAGCACGCACCGAACTATCCGGGCTGACCCAGGAGCAAATGCCTACTACACAAAGGCAACTGCCAGATCGGACTGTCGGCGTCCCAGCTGATCAGACACCTGCACCCTTACCCGAAGCCACCATCGCCGCACCACCTCCCGAATCCATTATTGGCCCCGAACCTACCATGAAATACACGAGCAAAGAAAACAAAGACGGGACCGAGCAAATACCCCTACTGAAAAGCGCATTTGTGACATTGCCTTGGCACTATTTCCACACCCCATCTCCAATGGGGCCGTGGCTATCCCTCGATGCACATTCTTATTACAACTCTCCACCCTTACCAGCAGAGAATCTCCCGGCTAAATCGCTCCTTTCTCCGGGAAAAAGCAGTTTACGACCGATGTCACAGCCGTTTGTACCCAGACAAATCAACCCTGGTATTGTGTATCAAACCAACGACAATGGACTCGCTTCCTTGAGACAAGCCCATCGATATTCAGATACTGCACAAAGTTCGGCACTAGCCTATACTACCAACCCAGCCTCCCCTTTGAGTTACGCATCAAACCCCAAATCATCACCAGGTGTTCCACCGACCGCCTGGGCAGCCTCGATGTTCCAATCGCTAGTCGATCTCGGAAATGATCACCAGCAGCAGCAGCAACAACAACAACAACAACAACAACAACAACAACAACAACACCGATCACGCGAAGAATCGACGCAAAGACTCGGCTATGCCTATACCTCACAGAGTGGAACAAATGCAGAAATATCCGAAAACGTGTCCCACAACCTTGTCAAGCGCGCACGACTGTGATGGTGGCTACAGTTGCTCTCTCCTCTCTAGTCCGACACGTTCCCGAACTTTACCTCTCGCTCCATGGCGGAAAAAAATTCGCCGCCTCTTTCTCTTCCCAGTCAGCAACAGCGCCGCGTCCCGCCGCTTTACTGACAACATTTCCTCTCTTCTATCGCGTTACACCACAATTCAGGGCCCCTACCACACGGCCTTTCTCTTCTCCAACAAATCTCCGTCATTTTGTTTATCTACTTTGTGACCACTGAGATTTTCCTTTCTCTCGTTCCAGTTTTTTTATCTGAAAGATTTGCCCTTCTCTTCTTTTTCTAGGCCAGGAAAGTCAGAGCGTCCCACGTTGGACGACCCTGGACCCTGTTATCGAAACTTTTCTCCTCAATAACGACTCCTTGCATCTTGATGGGTGAGTTGAGTGTTTCACGCTCGTCATCACGCCCATTACCTTTTGAGGTTGTCCTCTTATAAGTCGAGACTATGTTGCAATCGATTATAACGGGGGGAAAAAATCAGGGGAAACCTTGAATTCTTTTCTTAAGTTCCTGTGTTCTAATTAGGTCCCCTTTTGACCAGTGAGCCCCGGTACGCCGGCGGGCATATATTATGTATATACTTGTAGACCTGCAAGACCAGGGCTCACCTCCACAGCTCTACAGAATGCGTTAAGCTCGTCTGCAAATAAAACAAAACCCTTTTGTGTGTCCTTTTTTGGCCCAAATTCCAAAAAAAGAAAAAAAAAACCATCAATGCCATATGGGGGGGTAGCTGTTGTTGAAACCGTTCCGTGAAAAACCAGAAAACCAAAAAATAAGAGGAAAAATGTGAGAAAGGTGAGAAAATATGCCTCAATGAGATATGTAGCAGTAGATATGTCAGAGGGGCCGAGCCATCATGTTAACAAGAGACCTCTAGCGCTTATCTTCGTTGCGGGAGGAAATCCCAACGACAATGAGAGGGCTACAGGAAACGGAATGTTAAAATCGTGCCATCATTTAAGAGGGCTGGTAGGTCTGCTTAGGGGTAGGGTACCTGGATATATGGGTTAGCATGCGCACTACTATATTGGTAGACCGTTACACTTACGAAGGACCAAGCTCCTGGATGCTTAGCCGAGCAAGCCACTGACCCATGTCGACACTTCGCTCAAGCGACTCGCCCTGGACGAGGCCGGCAAGGAAACCGCCAGCGAAGGCATCACCGGCACCGTTGGTATCGTTGATCTTGGACGCGTCGATGACGTGAACGGGGACCTCCTTGACCTCATCCTGGCCCTGAACGGCAATCAAGGTAGGCTCGGTACCCTGGGTAATGATGGAGACACGAGGGCGTTTGGTGTTCTCCTTGGGGAGGTTGGCGAGGTACTTGGCGATTTCCTTAGGTTCGCGAGTCTCAAGGCCGTGCGACTCGGCGTAGGAAGCAGCCTCGGTCTCGTTGCAGATGATGTAATCCCAGTAAGGGGAGCTCTGGTCGATAGGGTCCTTGAAGAACTGGGGAATGAAGGGTGCCGAAAGGTTAAGGGCAAAGACCTTGTTGTTGGCCGCAGCATGCTTGCCGAGCTCCTGGATGGCAGGGGGGCAGACTAGAGAGGTGTTAATTGGGAAAAGACCAATACCAATGGGAGGTAAAATGTAAAAGAACGAGCATACCGGTAACGTGGTAGCCGCCGACATAGAAGATATCGGCGTTCTCAACAAGCTTCCAAATCTCGGGCTTCTTGAGGTGCTCGAGGTCGTAGTGGTTAGCGGCACCAAGATGAGTGGTTAGACTGCGGTCGTGTCCAGTGATCACGACACCACATCGGCCAGTGGGTTCCTTGGAATCAACTCGGTACTCGACACGGAGACCGGCAGCGCGGACAGCGTCGTGCAGAATCGAGGCATATTTGTCGTCACCGACACCGCCAAGGAAGACGACGCTGTTGGGGGGAAGAATGTACTGAGCACCACGGGCAGAGTTCTGAGCAGCTCCTCCGGCAATCAACTTGGCATCATAGTTGTTTAGGAGGTCCTCGAAGAGACCCATGTGCTTCTCCTCGGCGAGGATGGCGTCGTTGGCCTTGAGCTCATACTTGTCGAGGAGCGCCTTGTCTCCGAAAGCTTGGATATCTGAATTGTTGAGCAGGCTGGTATTAGTTTCAGGCCACTAAAGTTACATAAAAAAGGGGGTTCTCGCCGGACTTGGAAACGAGAAGTTTTTGGTTGGTGAAGAGGGAATTAAAGGGTAAACGTAAACGTGGCGGTCTAGCTCCAGCTCTACTTCTGTGTTGTTGAGCTGCGACTGATGTTACATACCGAGAAGAGGGTTCTCGAGGCAGAGAAGAGAATACTCCTTAACAGGTGCCATCTTGACTGATTTTTGGTGTCTGGTGATTTTGACCTTTTGGGAAGATGGAGGAGTATTATATGTTGTCGAGGGGGTACTTGTAGAGGGGGTAGACAAGAAACAGCGAGACCACAACGGTTGTAAATGCGAGTATCTAGCTTCTTGCGAAATTTTGGCATGGAGGGGGATGGTGGGGTAATTTGTGGTGGGGTGAACCGGCAGACGCAGAAGAGGGCAGTAGCTGAGGTACCTGGTGTTGTGGCTGGACGTGCCCCTCGTTGTCCATTGGAACGCCACTCTCCTGAGACCAGTTCTAAGTGGCTGGGCGCTCGACATTATTGCGGAACCGTGTCCAGAGGAGAAAGCAAAGGTCAAGGGGAATATCGTGAATAGTAGTAGTGCGGAGCCATCAATGGCCAATCTTGAGAGTTATAATTAGGGTTGTTTATTCTCTATTTCCCCCTTAGATCGAAAGGAAGAAAAAGTTGTTGCGGATGGTAAAATAGTGCAATGCCAATTGTTTGGAAAGATCAGATCATATGGTTTTCAAGACGGTTGGACGTTAAAAGCAGACCCCATAGACCCACAGTCCATATGAGGAAGAGCGATGCTATTGGGAGAGATTATATGTCTAAGGCTTGGTTACGAGGGCCCAACAATCGGGTAATTGTAAATCGTCATGCTGAACCTAGGTAGGATTTGTGAAATACTCATACATAGTTCTAGACAGCTGATAAGTTGTCCGTTCACCTGTCCAGCATCACAAATATCGTAGTTCGTGGAATCAAAATCGCTTTGAAAACTTTTTGTGGTCCTCGTACAATCAAAAGAAAATTCCTCTTTTTGCCATTTTTTCTTGCACTTTCTATCCGGAGCTACCTCATAACTGCTCTTTGAAAGTACGTGCCAAAAAGATGCATGCCTGATAAACACCATCCCTATGAACCAGGAAAAAGTCACAACTAGGTTTAATCCTTCGTCTTCTGTGTACCACGTAGCAGACCCGTTCTTCTCGCAGCAATAAGACCCGCCTTTTGACCCTGGACGGCGTATCGGGAGATCGTGGACGCCTTACCAATATGTTGGTGGTTACCCTGTAGGAAGCATTGTCAGCACGGTTAATGTCAATGAACACAAGGAAGCAGATGCTACTTACACCACCGTGGGGATGGTCGACGGGGTTCATGGCAACACCACGAGTCTTGGGCCAGCTGTTGCGCTTGACAGCGAACTTATGCTTAGCACGAGAAGCCTCTGTTTAATCAAGTCAGAGAAAGTTCGTTAAGTCTTGTTCAAAAACACAGAATGAGTTTCAGAGAGTGTAGTTTGTGACGTACTCATGAGAGGCTTGTCAGTTCGGCCACCACCGGCAACAATGCCGATCATGCCTCGGGCTTTGCTGCTGATAACCTTCTTGGCACCAGAGGGGAGCTTGACACGGGTCTTGCCCTCATCGGGGTTGTGGCCAATAATGGTCACGTAGTTACCCGAAGTACGGCCAAGAGCGCCTCGGTCACCAACCTTCTCCTCAACGTTCGAGATGACGGTACCCTCAGGCATGGCACCAAGGGGAAGAACGTTGCCGACGTTGAGGGTGGCCTTCTTTCCGGCGTAGATGAATTGGCCAGTATACATGCCCTCGTTTGCGATAAAGGTCTCGGTGTGAAGCTTGAACTTGTAGGGATCACGGAAGACGACGCGGGCGAGGGGAGCACCACGACCGGGGTCGTGGATGATCTGCTTTACGAGTCCGCGAGTGTATCCATGTCGCTCGGCGTAATCGAGGGTGCGGAACTTGGCGGCGCCTTTTCGAAGTCGGGTGTTGGCGGCTGGAAGAGACTATTGTGAGTATGCCAGCTAAAACGAAAATACATGGTCGTGGGAATTCCTTACTGAAGATGCTGCCGTGACCCTTCCTCTGGTTGCGAATGACTCTACCCATCTCGAATGACCCTTCGCGACTCCAGCTATAGAATAAGGGTTCGAAATGTCGTGGAGATCAGAAAACTGTTGGGAGACAAGAAAAATGCAATTGTTAGACAGAGATCGAAGGTGTTAAATGATTGCAGATGTTGGAGATATCACGTACTCTTTACACAGATTCCTCTGATCGAATATATGTTCACCTTTCCCAGTGGATGGCGAAGAAAAAAACACTGGGTATTAGTATCGCTGCTCTGTGAGAATCGTGGTTATTGCCAAGCCAAGCACAAATGAAATTTTGTGAGCAAAAAGCCCTGATCACGTGTACCCCTTGGTTAATGGTGGACCCACTTCTAAAATAATGTGCGTGCTTGGGTACAATATACGGAGTACCTATTACAGCTGAGTCATACTAACCTAAGAGTAATACCCCACTCTTCCACTCTTGGATGAAGCATTCTTCCATGCTCCGAACAGCCCATGTTCGCTGTACGTTTCTCGACGCGATGATCCGGACTCGTTGGCTTCGCCATTCCTCCTGCAACATTATTTGTTAACTGTTATTAGCCCCGATTCTGCCACTACTATGGAGTCCCTGTCTCTTGAACAACCACCGCCTTGCCTTCCCTCAAAAAATCATACGTATCTCGAAGCGGTGGATTGGCGTGGATTGGCGTGGATTGACCAAAAGTCACCCTTGGCTTCAATTTGACTCGTGATATGAAAATCTGCTGTACCAGCACTGCGGTTAAGCTAGTTGCGAAATCTAAGGGTGCCATCCGGCACTTCGTTTGGTGTACGATGTGCGTGCGGATGGTACATTGCCATATTCACCCCAAACTGCTACTTTGGAGTTCCTTTTCCTAACATCTGGCACCTTCGACTATTCAAACATTTTTGTTGTGCCAGCTCCGTCTCAGGATGCATTACCTAGCCGCGGCTTTAGTACTTGTCTGTCACCTAGCGTTGCTCTGATTGCTTGATTCCCCTCCCAGAAGTGATGTGTCCGAGCACAACGAAGGGGAAATAAGTCTCCCAACGGTTCTTCGAAATGAGAAGGCTCCAAGAGTCAATCCAGAACGAATTTCCACTTTGTCGATAATCTAGGCAAATGGCAATGTTGAGCTTGGGTTTCTCTCTATTCCCCACTACTCTATTGGTGCTCCTATATGGAATCATGTGACACGTCTCAAGTGAAAAAAAAAAACCGCAAAAGCTGACAGTCTTCACAGAAACAAAACTGCTGCCCAACGCAACGTTGAATTGTCTTAGCTGTGTGCATGGCATGGGCATTTCCCAACGAGTTGCTTGTGGCCTGTTATAGGGCTAGGGTGGGTGCTGGCTGCTGGCTGCAAGAGCTCATGGAACTGCAAGTTCGCTTGTAAGTCAGGTCGGGCCAGGCCACCGAGGTCAAGATATTGCGCCACCATATTTCCAAGGACGATTTTATCTGTTGGCGTGGCGAGACGCGGCCTTCACCGTGACGATGTCTTGTGCTTATGCCTGATGGAATTTGTTATCGTGCTATCAGGTGTGATCTGTCCGGCTACCGTCCAGTAGTCCATCGGAAAAGAGTGTGCCACCGTCCGTCATCCTTCTTTTAAACCGTACTTCTAGGACTTTTTGATTAAGAATTTGGTTTGCGGCCAGGCAGGCTTGACATCCTTTTGTTTGTTCTATAAAAGTGGCTTGGAATCGCAAAGAAAGCATATCTGCCTCGTCCAAGGCCATACTTGGGAATTGTTCTTGCTATAGAAAATACATTATGGTTGCTGCCGAGTTAGCATTCGTCTTGATCTGCGGTTGTGTTGCGGCTCAAGTAATTTTAGTGTGGGTGGGAAAAAGTGTGGTGTCAATTCAACTCAGATATTTTGCCTCCTCTCCGCACGCGTCAACTCCAACCTCCACCCACTCTCACACACAAGCTCCCCAACAACTAATGAGCTGCCAAATTCCAACGTCGAAACTGACCTAATCTCGTTCTATTCGCCCTTGATACGGTCAGAAATAAAATGGCGGCTGATGATTCTTCAGACCTCTCATCTTTGTCGTCTCTCTCCCCCCCTCCTTCAGATTCCGAGTCTGAGGTAGAGCTTAAAGAAGATACGGGCATCTTGAAATTCTTCCACAAAGTCAAGAAAGGAGATGAGCCTCAATCACCCACCCCTAACCCACCCACTCCACGCAAGAGAGAGCCGTCACCGCCTCACGAGCCAGTCTTTGCTGACAACCCTGATATTGCTGTATGTAGCTGATGCCCAAGTCGCGTCATATCCTTCCCTGACGCGATATATCGCGTCCATTTGGTATTCTGTGCTGACTTGCTTGCCTTTTCGTTTTAGTTCATCGTAATGTTCCGAAATCGCTTTGATGAGGCGTTTCCCCGATCTCTCCCAACATTCGGCCCCCAAGAGCTTGAACGGGACCTGACCGACCCATATCCTGGAGATCGCGCTGAGCTATTCCTCTGTGCGATTCTTGGCCTCATCCTCAACCGAAAACAAGATGTCAAGTACGCGACAGAATACCTTCTTGCTGGCGTGGCGCTTAATTTGCTGACCGTGCCCTTGTAGACCTGGCCATTACGGCCGTGCTCTTGAAGATGCTATTTCATCCCATAAAAGCCAATGGCCAAGCTCGTGGGATGATAAGAACCCTCTCTCTGGCGGCATCACATTCTCCTCGATGCCACCTAGTGAACGAGTATGAGTTCCTGTCGTGCACCTCAAGCAAGAAAGCAAAAAATTAACAGTTGATCCTACGCTAGTTGACACTTCTACGGGCCCTGATTATCTGGTCACTATCATCATCCGAAACCGTCCGTGGCATTATCACCAAATCATATAAACAGAATCGACACGAGGATGATCTCAACCAACCACTCTTTGTCCCTCCTTGGGGTTCCGACAGTGATAGACGACGATATTACCTCATCGAGGGCAAAGAAAGCACCTCGTTTCGTGTATACCGTGAAGGAAACCCGGCGGGGTTCAAAAGGACTTGGATCAGCGTTGCAGACTCGATTGAGTCGTTGCAGGCCCTTGCTGCTAAACTAGAAACTGTCGATGGTGGTCCCAAGGCAAAGAAACTTGCAAGCGGCATGCGCTCTGCCGTACCACGACTTGAAGAGTGTGAAGAGGCAGGCTTGGCCCCTATTCTCATTCTGGGCCTTTTTATCTTACTAACCTAATGGTGCAGAAACGGAGAAGGCGAGAATATAGACAGAGGACAAAGGAACGCTTCAAACGACCTGAGGTTGGGTTTTCGATTTACGAAGGACGGACTCGTGGCAAAAGAGTCAAGTACACATTTTCAGACGATGAAGATGATATATATTCCGATTCTACCTCGTACCGACGTTCGGCGAGAAATACTGGCACAGCTACTCCCTCTGAGCCCGCAGGCCCAGTCACGACAATGAGCGGCCGCCAAATCCGACCACCGACCCGCCTCAATCCGAATGCCAATAGTGACGGTTTAGACAGTGGCACTGACCAATATGACGATAATGCCAACGAACGAGAACAGCCTACGGGCCCAACAGGAAGACCGAGGCGTGCTGCCGCGGAAAATGGATGGTCACACCAGAACGGGACATCAAAGGATATTGACGCCGATGATGAGATGGCCGATCCCAGTGCCAGCGAGCCGGAGATTGGCGACGACGAAGATGAACACATACCGGAAGATGAGTCGGACGAGGAGGAGGCTTACAATGAGGATACCGACATGTTGGATGACGAGGACCTCGCAATCCCTACTGCGGGCACCTTGGTTGTTAATCTCAACGTGGGCTCAGCGCAACTCAAAGTTGCCCTAGGCGCCAATGCGATGCCATCCCCAAAGAGTGAATCGAAAGAAGGCCCAATTGCTCCATCAGCGGAGACCCAAGCTCTACATGCAACTTTAGAGTCCGAAAGCAAGCCCAGCTTGGTCACAGATGAATCCGTACCTGCCGCCGGATCCATCTCTCAAGAAACCGAAAAACAACCCGGTATTCAATTGACTTCGGAACCGGAGCCTGTCAATAGCGCGAAGACTGAAGAGGTTCAGGCGTTAACCCCCTCCTCACCAACTCCAGCAACCTCCCTCGCGCTTAGAGGTAGCCCAGGGAAGCCATGCGTGGACGTGGCCTAGTCTGTGTTTTCATGGATGAGCAGAAGGAACAAGACTCCATTTGGTCTGTTCTCTATTCTAATTCACTGTGTGAGAAAGGATGATTGTCACAAGTGCCACATGGAAGGGAAAATTCTTGAAATAATTTTAGGTGTTGGGCGTTCTGGATTGCAACTCTTTTTGGTCATGATAGGTATGTTAAACAAGGGGCGCTTAGATAGATGATGAAAACGCCCTTCTAAAATCTACTGTGTTGTGTCTTTCTAAATACTTAGATACATAGCATAAGTGTGTATGTGTAACACCATCCGGAACTTGCAGACTTGGAAAATGCGACTTTGAATAATGTAAAGTGTTATTGTGCGCTGAAATATAGAAAGCAAGACGCCCAGAGCAACATTATCATGCCAACTCCCCAAAATATACACAGAGCCAGGTAATAAGCTCCCGTGCATTACCGAAAGCTCGCCCCATCCCTTCCTTTCTGTGCCGGCTCCTTTGCCCCGTCTCTAAGGAGAAACCATCATCGGCGACGAGCAGTCACCGGGGGAACAATCCAGTTGTTGACACCATACCACCACCTCCGTACCCTCGCTCCGACCGTGTTGCCGTGTATGCGGGCATTGGCGTTCCAGTGTTGCCAGCCGCAGAGAAAGAGGTTATATACAACTCCCTGAATCAGAGGCAGCATGATCTGGTGGGATATTGTTAACGTTAGCAACAGAGAGCCAAAGACTGGGAAGAATGAAGAAGAAGAATAATAATATCCGCTGTGAATTCATGCACACTCAACATACTTGATCTCTTATAGTTATGAAAGCTACACCATGCCATGATTCGGCCTTGGAAATACTATGCAGGTAACTCTGTTCGAATCTGAGATCGGGCATGGGTGGAAGCGGTTGTTTTGTACGGGGAGCGGGCGACACTATGCCGCGGGGTATTTCATCTCCGTACAGTGTGTCATCCAAGAAGTTGGAGGAAACATCTTCTTGAATTGATACTCTGGTGATCTCGGAGGCTGCGGTGGTAGGGTGGTTGATATCGACTGAGGCATCGGGGCTTGTCCGGACGTGGGCAGACTGGATGGTCTCGGCGATTTGTGTCGGTATTGATTCCATATTAGTGGCGGCCCTTATATACAGGCTACAGGGGGGTGCTTTGATATCGTCGTTGTGGAATATCGCACCGATAGTAGACCTGGACTGACTTCACTTTTCGGTTCACGGTTGTCTAGAGCTGGAGCTGGATAGTGGCGTGTGATTGGATAGACAACTACTAGACCGTGATGTCACTAATGAGCCATGATGACTAAGGCTTGGAGCTGCTAATACTAGTACTCCGTACTCCGTACATATTACTATTACTCCGTACAACTGGAATGTTCATTTTGTGGGGGAGTTGTTTACTAGCCTCTACTCCGTACTCTGTAGATGTAATACTTGTACGGTACGGCGTACGGAGTAGTTTAGATTCCCTGTCGATGAGGGGGGTTTACAAGAACATTACTCTGTATGGGTACTATAGAATTTGATAAGAGTGACGAGTATGCACTTCCAGGCATGGATTATTCAATCTGTTGTAAATGATTCAAGGGCGAAGCTATGCTGGATTATTCCTCGAGCTGTAGGGCGAGAACGAAAAAAAAAAGGGGGGGGGGAGAAGGGGAAAACAAGGGCTTTGAGTTTAACGATTAGGGTAAAAAATACGCCTCCTGGCTAAGAACACCTAAGTGTATTACTCCGTAATTTTCGGCGTTGCTGGTCTCCCTGACTGGATGTGCCACTGTCTGCCTAGCCCACACTTGCAACCCCACCATTCTTGGATTTTTTTTTCTTCCCTTCCCCTTCGGGTTTTATGTATATTTCTCCTAGAGGTCTTTTGATTCTACGCTCTCTCAGCATTATTCGACATTCAATTTCCTTCTTTCTGCCCAACGTTTAGGTATCGTGCGACTAAACAGCCTATTCAATCATGAGCGACGCACAGAGCAACGAGGCCGAAAAAAATGTGAGTACGGCAAAGATGGGCGAGATTCTTGTCCTCCGTGACCGCTCCCTAACCCCGCATCACCACCTCGAATTTCTCGCCTGATCAGCCCCGTTCTTTCGATAAATTGTATTGACCTTTCTGACCTTTGTGATTTTTAGATCGAAATATGGAAGGTTAAAAAACTGATCAAGCGGCTAGAAGCCGCCCGTGGTAATGGCACGAGCATGATTTCCCTGATCCTACGTAAGTCGACTGTTCCCTCTACTGGGCTCTTGATCTTGGTTTACATTGTGTGCAAAGATGTGCTAACCTTCCATAGCCCCCAAGGATCAGGTCTCGCGTGCAGCGAAAATGTTGGCTGAAGAATACGTACGTCGAGTTTTCCTCTTTCTTTTGTAAACGTCGGGACCGGCTGCTAATATTAAATTTCTCTTTTTCGAAACAGGGTACCGCCTCCAACATCAAGTCGCGTGTCAACCGACAGTCAGTTCTCTCTGCCATCACATCCACCCAGCAGCGTCTCAAGCTCTACAACAAGGTCCCTCCAAATGGCTTGGTCGTCTACTGTGGTGAAATCGTGACCTCCGAAGGCAAGGAGAGGAAAGTCAACATTGACTTCGAGCCCTTCAAGCCCATCAATACCTCCCTCTACCTCTGTGACAACAAGTTCCACACCGAAGCGCTCGCGGAACTACTAGAATCGGATCAGAAGTTCGGCTTCATCATCATGGACGGTAACGGTGCTCTCTTTGGTACGTTGAGTGGCAACACGCGCGAAATCGTCCACAAGTTCTCAGTAGACTTGCCCAAGAAGCACGGAAGAGGTGGTCAGTCCGCTCTTCGTTTTGCCCGTCTTCGTGAGGAAAAGCGTCACAACTACGTCCGCAAAGTTGCCGAGTTGGCTGTCCAGAACTTCATCACCAACGACAAGGTTAACGTGGCTGGAATTATTCTTGCTGGTAGCGCCGACTTCAAAAATGACCTGAACGCCTCGGACATGTTCGACAATCGTCTGCAGTCCAAGGTCATCAAAGTGGTGGACGTATCGTACGGTGGTGAGAACGGATTCAACCAGGCTATTGAACTTTCTTCGGAGACGCTGGGCAATGTGAAGTTCATCCAGGAAAAGAAACTGATTGGAAAGTACTTTGAGGAGATCAGCCAGGATACAGGGCGCGTCTGCTTCGGTATCGAAGACACTCTCAAAGCACTCGAGCTTGGTGCGGTGGAGACGCTCATCATCTTTGAGAACCTAGAAATCACTCGATATGTCCTCAAGGACAGTTCTGGTTCCGAAATCATCCTCCACTACACCAAGGAACAAGCCGCCCTCAACAAGGATAAGTTCATCGACAAGGAGACTGGCAAGGAGATGGAGACGGTCTCATCCGAGTCCTTCCTTGAGTGGATCGCAGAGCACTACAGAGACTTCGGAACGGCGTTGGAGTTTGTGTCTGACAGGTCCACCGAGGGCAACCAGTTCGTCAAGGGATTCGGTGGTATTGGTGGCATTCTCCGATACAAGGTCAACTTTGAGCAGCTGGCCGATTTAGATGACGACGATGACGATTACTACGACGGTAAGTTTGGCGGACGAATCCCACCCTGAAACGAACGGGCGGTTTTTTTTTTTTTTTCTTTTTTTTGCAATTTACTAATTCCGTTTTTTCCCCCTCGTGTAGATTGACAGCTCGATTCCCTCGTTGAAAGCGAGGGAGAGTCAACTCAAGCCCAGTCATCCTACGGACACAATACCTGGGAGTCGCAACAATGCTCGCCTCGAGAGCCGGACGTCATCAAGCCCCGGAGCTCGAAGGCTCCGGGACGGCTCTTCGGGAATGCTTCGACGCCACGGGGTCCATGCTATGAGGTCCACCGTCCAAGCCCGCTCCGCTCAGTCATGACGACGGCATCGAATTGAGTTGCCCATGAGTAAAAAGGAGACAGGTTAGTGGCTCAAGCATGTACCTTTACTTTTCACGAGAACCATTCAAATGTTTCTCTGGGTGGTATGGATGTCCTAACGTACGGGAGGTAGAGCACGGCGCTTCTTGGTTAGGATGCAAAAACACAGCGATAAGCCGCAGAGGCTACAAGAATAACCTTGGCGCCCGTTCTGTTATGAAATGGAAGAGGCACGGCTCTCTATTTTCCCAGCGAGCCCATTACTCTTTTCTTTATGGTCATTGCTTGGGAGGCGATGGAAGGAAAGTGTCTGATATAGGTAGAAGTTTTTTAAAAAGAAAATCCAACTATTGTCGTTCTTTTTGAGTAAATCTTACCACGCCGCCTGTCTCCCGAGACGAGTTAGGAGGGTGTCCCGCAGGGAAGCGATCGCGATTCCCGTTCCCGTCACCACAAGACTAGATAGCCTCTAGCGATTAGTTGGGGTTTTTTTTTTTTTTTTTTTTTTTTTTGAATGTGAAGTCGCTGTTTGCCTCGTGGCAATATTGTTTTGTATGCAATAGTCGAGGCTCAACTCAATTAATGGGAATTGGTGAAAAGCTGAACGAAATGACGATGTCAAGGTGCCACACGTGACGTGCATAAAATTCCGAAAGCAATACTCCGTATGTTGCCTCGTAAAAATCTATTGAATACTCGCCAATATACCCAATTCCCGCCTCATATGAGATAGATTCCGGTGATTACAAACGAAAAGGGGTTATACTATATCTATATGGGAAATATGGCCAGAGGAAGAACCGGCAGACATGAGTAAAAGTGTGTCGCCTCGTACAAGTATCCAGCGATTGAATTTCAAAGCATTCTGTCATGACCGCAGTTCAACAAGACTGCCCACGCGCGCCGCACCCGCCATCCACCGTTGTCAATCCAAACCTACAACAGTGGTAAAATGCATCGCTGGTACAAGGAAATTCACTACGCGTGTATTACCGAGCGATATGCTCCAACGAAGCAAAGTTTTACACGACACTCTCCCACCTGCACCATCGCACCTCTTGAATTTGCTCCTAGCAGATCTCCTCCCCTCATCATTCAAGTACACTCCCGACACCAACACATCTCACGCCCATAACCTACAAAATGCGCCATACGCAGAACAAAAGGCATCAAAGGAAGTAATCTTGCCACCAGGTCACCATCTAGTTTATTTCCCCGACGTAATCCCCCCATCATCTCTCTCACCCGACGGAACAGACCCCTTCCTATCTCCAAGTACGCAAGTTTACCCACGTCGTCTCTGGGCAGGCGGATCAGTGGAGTTTCTCGGCACTTTGGTTCTGGGAAGTGGGAAGGACCACGTTTGTCGGGAGAAAGTTGCTGATGCTGCGGTGCAAGGCGAGGGTGTACGCGTGGACATCCAGAGGGAATACGGGGTTTCAAACGGAGAGTTGGGGATTCGCGAGCTGAGATCTTTGGTTTTCCTAGGGGGTTTTTCAGACGGCGAGACGAAAGAGAGGGTTCCTGTCAAAGGTATTATTTCCCTCATGTCTCTCACGGAGAAGAGTGCTGACAATGTGAATGATAGCGCCGTATAAGCCGGATTTCTCAATTGATATGACGCCCAAAACTTCACACCTCTTCCACTTCAGCGCATTGACTCACAACGCGCATAAAATCCACCTAGACGCACCATACGCCCAAACAGAAGGCCATCGCCATCTCTTGGTCCACGGACCCTTGACATTGGTTCTCGCTCTCGCCGTCTTGGATGCTAGACTCGGTGCCGGCGAGCGTATTGCTTCACTTCGGTATCGGAATCTCGCGCCTTTGTATGAGGGGGAGGTGATGCGTATCTGTGTGAGGCGGGAGGGCGAGTTGGATGCTGGGGGCGCGAGGTGGAGGGTTTGGATCGAGGGTCCTGAGGGGGGGTTGGCGGTCATGGGGAGCGCGACGACGGCTGGTGTTGATTTGTAGAGGGATGTTTGCAGAGATCCTCGACACCATGTAAAAATATATGCACACATCTGTACATATCTGAACAAATAGAAGGAAAATTTTACTCATCGTTGAAGACACAAGTATTGAAGAGTGTTCGCGGATGTCATATTGACCATCAAGTCCCCCAGACCTCCTAACCCGCCGACCATTCCATAACCCATATCATGAGATCATTTTGAAATTGATTCTGTCCTCATATACATAGATCCATGTCAAGACACATCCTCTGGCATGATCGCTAGGAAACCAACGATTCTCATAAATGCCACTGTGCCATTGTCCTACAACCTCCATCCATTTATGCTACATCACCAGAACTGCCCATCTCAGTCAGCCATCAGGTCAGCCTTTCTTTGAGGCGGGCCTCTCATTGTGAAAGGCCAAGGCTAGAGAGCTTATCGGCAAGAATCCCGAGTTGCATAGCCATCTCAGGGCCGTGGGCGGTCTCGGATACATTGCCCTGCGCCGCGCGGGAAGCCTCCAGTAGAGGCTCTATGTAACGCTGCTCGACGGCAGCAAGCATACCCTCGGGCACCATTTGAGCGAAGGAGCCTCCAGAAGCGAAGAGCAGCACGGCAAAATTCGCCACTTGAAGATGGAAAAAATGGTTCTCAGCCCAGTAATCCAGAAATGCGGCCGAGTCCATCTCGTTGAGAAATGCGAGGTTCGGGAAGAGCGCATACTGAATTGAATCAATGGATTGCGGTGTCGAAAACAGCCCGTCTGTCTTGGATTTTAGGCTTTCAGCCATTTCCTCGCGCAGCCAGGTCACGGCGCAGGCTTGCAACGACGAGAAGACGCAATTCTCGAGAAGATCTTCCAGGATACGGAGGCGGTCTTCGGGATCTGGGTCGGCATGGAGGATGGAACCGGCTAGAGCAACAGATGCATTCCGGATAGAGATGTCCCGATGAAGTACGGAGCACAGGGAAAGTAGGTGGTGGTACGCCATAAAGTCTGGCTTCTCGTCCTCTCGGCATATTCTCCCGTGCTTTTTGAGCCACATGCCTAGGCTAATCAAGGCATCAACAATACCTGGGCTACTAGCAATTTGTCCCTGGGGATCGTTGCCCAAGAAATTCTTCAGAATTTCAAAGTGATCAGGGAAAATGTACATGGCAGGCTGGTCGTAGTCCCCGTCAAATACCTCTGACGCGAATACCCAGTATGCGGTCAGGCACCAAAACCCACTCGTCGAGACCGTGATCCCGTCGGGAACTTTTGGATCGGGCTCTACGGAGAGCGGGTTCCTGCTGATTGGGAGAGCCCTGGAAATTTCTGTGATCGTTTTGGGATTCATCTTTGTCAGGCCTAGATCGCCAGCAAGAGCCTTGAATAAGACAAAGGAACGCGTCGAGTTAGCAAGGTGAATGGACAATGAAATCGACGGCTATACGTACCACAAGCTGTCCGACCAACCTGTCTCTACTCAAGAGAGTCTCGTCGTCTTTGAACGCCTGTATCATAGTTTTCCGGCCGGGAACCAGGCGCTCTGGACGATAGAACTCCAGCAATCTCGGGGCCCATTCCATACGGTTCGCATCAACGTAGGCAGACAGTATACAGGTGACGAATGAGCGAAGGAGGCGATTCGTGAGAGCCACCTCGGCAGGATCGGTACCACCAGCGGTCTTGTCTGCCTCGGGGTCTGGGGCACTCTTTCCCGGATCTGTTGACTGAAACGGGGTATTGAGGGAGATGCTAGATTGTCGGCTCGGAAGAACGGGGCGGCTACGCGCCGTGAGAGAACGAACTAGGTCAATAACGGCAGCCGTTACTTCCGGGGTTGGTTTGTACGATGCCAGAACAGTTTCAAGTGTAGTGTGGAGGAATCGAGAAGGTGCTTTGACCTCAAGGCGCTTGTGAAGGATTCCCAGCATCCCCAGCAAGGTGACAGTCTTTCGTGTAGCGTCACTAGTCGATTCAGAAGATGAATCGTTCTCGTCGTCCGTCTCCGCTTGGAGCAGCTCGAGTGCCTCGAGAACCTTGAGTATCAATTCTCTCGGGTTTCCGAGCCGAGCGACGGTCTCCAGGCACTGGTCGCTTCCCCTGAGGCCTAGCAGGATAGCAACGAGATCCCAGCCAATCTCGCGAGTGAGAGCTTCGTCTTGGAGTATTTCGAGCAGCGTAGGCAGAACTTCGGGTGAGATGGACTTTTCGACAATGGTAAGGTATGTGAAAGCGTCGGTAGCGGGTGGGCGGGATTCTTTGAGGCGCTCAATGGCCAACTCGGTCGAATTATCCGCCATCGTAACCTCGAGCCAGGCTGGGATAGAGGGGTCGAAGGTTGGACTGCAAGGCTGTCGGGAAAGTAATATAGAGTGGTGAAGCTATCGCCGGGGTTGTCGACTCGATGGAAACGGTGAAAAACTTTCGGTGAACAATATAGGCGCACCGCACAGACTGAATACGTGTACGAACAAGAACGAGCGAGGAGGCGTCAGATAAAAAACCCAAGCCACCACAGACGGTCACGGGCAAAGAAGTGAATTGACACGAAAGCCGGGATGGCTTAAGCTAGTTCGGGAGAGTTCGAGATGGACAACGGCCAGTTTACCAGTGTTAAAAAGGTGGGAGAAAAAGGGACACAGAGGCTTCCCAAGAATCGGTATCGAGGTACGAAATACGTCTTTGATAGGTTGATACTTTGCGTCGCCCGCCCGTCGTACAAGAAGCACAGTAGGGAAAAACGAGGGGGGGGGCTATGCAACAATATGCGTCATCGTCCTTCTGGCAGGGGGTCTGGGCCGGGTTTTTAGGCCTATCTTATCGCAGCCAGGGCCCCTGTGCAGTTTCACATTTTGCAACCAGTACTCCGTACAGCGCCTAACTAGCCCTAACAACAGCCTAGTTTTTTGTGGAGACGGGCTGATTGATACTGTGCAACTCAACTTGGATGGCTGGCCTTCTGTCACAAGAACGACCGTCTTTGACTGACCATCCACCCGTGAGGAATGAGATGGCATCTTCTTCGATAAAATAAAAATAAAAAATTCAAAAGGGGGGCGGGTGGCACAGACTTCCATTTATATATCCGAGGGGGTTTTTATTTTCAGCTAGCAGCCACTCTGACGATGCGGTAAAGCCTTGTGCTTTCGGCTTTCTAAGCATTCTTCCATCTCAGAGGGATCTGTTTACGTTCTAGCCAAGCCATTGCTTGGTCTCCCCCGTGGTTCCTAGCCGGGACTGCATCGTGATTTGCAGAAGGGGCGGAAGCATGAGCTTGTCAGCAATCCTTGGCTGGCCTGGCCTCTGGCAGATCAAGAATCTTAACTGGATAGGTGGATTCGGGTTTATTGGCTCAGAACTCTGTCCCGCTGAAACACCCAATGTCCTGACTGAGATGGAGTATATCAAGAGCAAAAAAAATCTTTCCGGTCTTCACTTCTCGATATGGCGATAGAAAACAAGGTAACCTATATCGAGGCTTGAGGAATACTAATAATAAATTTGAAGCTTGCCTTGGTGAATACTTGTACTGTGATCCTAGGGGCAACGGAAGTACTTGGTCCATGCTCTAGCGAAGCTCGTGGGCATTGGGGAAATTTGGAGAGGTGGGGGTGAGATTTCGAGATGGGCCCTGATAGAGGGGTAACTATGTAGGTAACCCCGTTCTTTTGCTATTGTCTGGTTCTAATAGGCCTTTTTCCATCTACAAGGTTTCCACTATGATGGGGATTCAGGTTTATGCTGGATATTAAGTTTTCTCGGTTGTATGTACACGTACGGAGTACTTGCATGTACATACTCCGTATTATTCTACGGAGTATTCACAAGTTCCTGGGCTCCTGTCATCTGGATCTCGGCTGGCCACCATGAATCCATTTACACCACGAATTAACGTGTGCGCTATTCGTGTAAACCAATACAAGTACTTCGTATTGCTCATCTACATCTTGGAAAAGACATCTTGGAAAAGGTACCATGCAACCGGAGGATCTTCAGTACGAGGATGGTGAGGGCCCTCGGAGCATTGCTTGAATAGGAAATCCGGGGATGGGAATTGGGGGAAGGCGCGAACTAGTTTACTACCTCTCACCTCACTTCACACCCTTCCCGAAGCTCAAAATGGGCAGCTGCAGCAAGTGGCGATGTGGAGGACCCGCGTTAGCACCTGCCCAAGTGCCCTAGTAGTGGACGTGTACTGTAGCAGCGCTACTCCATTTGTAGTAGGTGCTGAACAGTCAGCTGGGTGCCTACTTGACCAAAAATACAGAGCATTAGAAGCCGCCTGACAAATGCACATGTAATACCACCCCCCCCCCCCTCCCCCCGCCCTCCCTCACAATGAGTGCTTTTCCCGGGCTCACTACTCTATATGCACGCTTCCCCCCTCTAGAATGTTGCAGGTTTAACGGTAAAGAAAGGAAGGCAAACCTCACCTTATCATGTTCGCCAATATCACGGCATGAAAATATGAAAAGGTAGCCCTCAGAAAAGTGCCAGAACCCAAGCTGAAGAGGGACTGCAGTCGAGAAAGCCCGAGAGTCTGAGCTCCAAATCAAGAAAGAAAAAAAAGAAGAGGAAATTTCTCGGCATTCCACACGGTACTCGCCCTCGACCCAGAAGCCTTCGTGCAATTCCGAGCTCGTTTGGTCTGTCCATCTCGGCCCCCCTCTGAAGTCTCCACACCATTCGGCAGCTATATAAGCTATCACTGACGCAGAAAAAAAAAAATACTGCCCACGGATATCGATCTAAGACCCTCGGATTTGACTGACCATTGCTAGGATTCATCTCATCCTGGGAGATCCGCTTGGTTCCGGTCTCATATACTTCCACCTCAGCCCTTGACTCCGTGATAATGTCTTCATATATATTATCAGATTCTGGTGCCGAGTCTACAGGTTCCTTATCTTCAACTGACTCTAGGGCCCCTCATAAACGTCGCAGGTGTAGTCGTTCCGATCGCGAGAGTGGATGTCGAACATGTAGATTGCGAAAGGTATGAGAGCGCACCCAGCCATTCCTCCCCAAAGCCCTTCGCCTCATTTGTGCCGGTACCTGGTTCTCTGCCGAAAAAAGGAAATAAAAAAAGGTGCCCCCATTCTTATTCAGTCGTTGGATGGTTAGGTCAAATGCACCGGAGATCCTGGAGCCGGGGAGGCCTGTCTCAATTGCTCAAAGCTCAGCTTAGCTTGCAACTTCAATAGCCACCCAGAGAGTCCAAGTAAGAGCGGCCCTCCATTTGCACAGTCTCAAGTATACATGCCATTGTAAAAAGGCTTAAAAGGGTCCGACTTTTGACAGATTCTGACTTATAGCCTCGCGGACGACGCCGTCACAAAACGTTACGGAAGCTGGAACAGCTCGGAAGCGTGTACAGCGGGCTTGTACCCAGTGTCATGCTCATAAAACCAAGTGCTCTGGCGATCTGCCCAGGTGCAAGCGGTGCGAAACATCTGATCTTCCGTGCGAGTATACTCCTAGCAGGAGGCGGTTCTCCAATGTTACCGCCTATTCGTCTGCCGATCCCGAGCCGGATACCTCAACTTCCATACCGCCCTCGACCAGTTCAAGCAATCGGCCAACTGATGAATCCGACATCACTTTGGTCCCCGGGAATCCCGGGTTGCCCAGCCTAGTTCGAGAGTATGAACTTTCCCTCTTCCCCCCGCCTCACCCATCCCTTGCGCACCCAAATGGCTACCGTGTTCTCCGTTGGAGAATATGCATTGCTGTGCTGACTAGATACGGGTTTCAGAGATTTAATGGCAAGGAAAGATATACTCTTTCGCCACGTAGACGCATATTTCGTGCACATCTACCACACACCCTGCTTCAGCTTTTTTCGTCGTGATACTATATATAAGGAAATCGAGGTAAGTTACACTTCTGCCCATCCCACCTATTATTCTATTTGCACCCTGGGTGAAACCGGGGCTAAGAAAATGTAATCTCTCCAGGCTGGAACTTTCAATTCCACGACTGCAGCCTCCATCTGTTCAGTTGCAGCTTTCTTTGTTTCTAGCTGCGACAAGGCTCTCGACTTTGCCTCGAAATGCTCTGTCGACGTCGAGTACCGGATATTTCGGCGGATAGGTAGTTTGCAAGAGGCCAACGTCTACCATTATGCCCTTGACCTTGCGCACAACTACTTTGTCGGAAGGTATGCCAAGTGTTGGCAGTTACTCGGCGCTGCAACGCACCTTATGATTGGTCTTCAATTAAACTGGGAGGACAAAGGCTCAACCCGCTCTGTAGCCGACCGTGAGTGCATCCGGCGACTGGTGTGGTGTCTTTTTTATTTTGACCGGCTTTTTGCTGGTGGCTATGACGACTACATCTGTTGCAGGGAGGAGATCATGAGAATCAACCTGCCTTGTGCTGAAGATGCGTTCATGGCTGATAGATTGGTGACTACCGAACCACTCAACTCAACCATTCGGACAGGAGTTGGCTCCAATCTTGGTCTTCAAGCATATCAAATACGACTCATCGCGATAAAGCACCATATCTCGAGGTAGGCTACCAAATCTTCCGTTCCCTCAACCAGCCAGGCACGAGGCCGTGTCTGGTAGTCCAACTATTTCAGAAAGAGACCAACCAAGATTGACTGCTAACGCTCGCCTCGCGGGCTTATGGTGTAGTCTCTCAAACATGCTCACGGCTGATTCGCCAAGTTCTGGACCAGCCTGGACGCCGTCTCAAATCATGGGCCGGATCCAAGATTTGCAAACCAGATTGTCCAATTTCACTGCGTCACTGCCACATGACTTGAAATTGAACGATTGGAATAGTGCGAAGTGGGCTCATGCGCCTGAAAGTTCAGTCTTTGTGTTTTTGCACAGCCATATCTGTCTAGCCCACATGGATTTATATCGATTCTCCCTACCAAATGATCAAAAAGCAAGTGATATCGACTCAGCTCCATATTTGCCCGCGAATTTCAAATTCAAAGCCCAAAAACAGGCTATCGCATACGCCGTCACCCTTGGTCGATTCTGGGGGACCATGTTGAGAGAAATCCAAAGCCGGCAGAATGATGGGGAGTTTCTTCTTGGTGATATAAATCTCATGGCCTGCGGAGAACTCTGTGCTAAGATTCTCATGAATGCCTGGGAACACGATCTGTTCGACAATTTGTATATTCACAGCACCGCTCCCCTTGTGCAGAACGAGGTGGTCACTAAAGAAGCATTGAAGATTCTGCTCGACAATTGCATCAAGGTGCTCGAACCTTGGGCCGCCTTGATCCCGAATATCAAAACCCAGGTACGCGCAAAAGAATTAGCTACATAATACAAGTGAAGCTGATATCTCTACACAGTTCACGCCTCTGCTGTCTACCATTCGAGCTTTTGAAATGACAAGCAAAGACTCTGAACCAAACGAATTGACTCTTTTCAAGACGGAAGCCGTAACACCTGTTTCCTTGCCTGGACCACAGTACATACTCGACGCCAAAATTCCATTCGATATACCTCTTCAACATCCGTATGCGGGAGATTACTCGGAAAGCGGTCTGCTTCGCTTAACAGATAAAGAAAGTACAGGGCTTGGAAGCTCCTCTCCCGGAACTCCTACCTTTTTAGCCGAAGCCCGCGGGCTTCCCATCCTGTCCAAGAGAGGCTGATCTCGGCATGGGTTGCCGCTTTGGTCATTATTTGGAAAGAAACAAGAAACATCTCTTCTTCGAATTTTCCATTGATATATCGGAGCAGTATGGAACCATTATCTACAAAGTGGTTCAGGCATCGGAGAAAGTCCGAGTTTGCCACTCGTTAAGAAAACGTCCATCGGGGTCGAGCTCATCGCGAATCGCCTTCCATCGATCATATCCAGGATACATACCTCGGACTTGCTGGGGTGTTGGGTCGCGCATTAACTGACCCCAGTGGACGCGCACATCGTCCCCAAACTCGGAGCGAAGGGAGATGTCATAGCCTTCGATAATCTCTTGGGCATGTTTTGTGCTTGCCGTGAAGATAAATTCGAAGGCACATGAATGTTTGGGAAGGCCAAGGAGAGCAATAGACTGCCTGACAAATCTCATCGACACAGGGGCTGTCTCATATTTTCCTTGTGCTGCGAAGCCCTTGGCAGTTTGCAAAACAATATCGAGTGCCTGCAAGTATTTGTCTTGTTCGACCGGAATGAAGATGGTGCAAGAGAGGGCAGGAATTCTATTGGTTCCCATGCCAACATGGAAAACGTTGAAACTTCGGTCTACATACTCGTTGTCAACCAGGGTATTCATAGAGCCATCGATGAGCCGGGGCACTAGTTTCGGAATCAGGTGTGATAGGGTGTCGATGGCCCAAACCACGACATGTGTGAAATTCTCCTGGAACCAGATTGGCAACACGGGACGACTAAAACGTGGACCACGGAGAATAGTACGGACAAGATCACGCCCCGGAGGCTGGAAGTCAAAGTCGTCGTCCTCGGCCTCAGAGATAATCAGAGGATGACGGCTTGTAATCACAGCTTTATCGCCGTGTGGATTGAAGAGAAATTCGAGGTGGTATGCGCCAAGTGGATGGCTCTCAAACCCACCGTCTTCACCGCCTGTGGAGATTTGCGGTGCTGTTTGGGCCAACTCGCTCGGATTCATCTGTTGCGTTTGCATGAGGCGCATGATGTTTCCATTTGCGAGGCGAGATTTGAGTTCTGGAATTGTCACCTTGGTGCGCACCTCTTTCAGATGAAATCGAGTGGCCACTTCAATGACAAATGAGTGAACTACACCCATAGTTCCCATATTGATGAGCGCTGCGCGGAAATGTTCATCTGATTGCACCAAACGATGAGTTGGGAAGATGTCGTTGAAGGCTTCAGGCTCGGTAATTCCGTCGTGAGGCTCGATCCTCATGACCGTGCCATCGCCGCAAATGATATCAATACTGGCAATGATTTCGGCGAGATGTGAACGAGAGAATACGGATCCATGGGTGCCTGTTGTGAATACACCTCCAAGGGTTTGTCCGTCGTACCCACCAAGACCGGCGAAGGCTAGTCCTTTCGACCAGAGAAAACGATTGGTCTCTCGAACCGTATTGCCCGATCCTCCACGCACCAATCGCCTCCGACGGTCCGGATCCAAATCCGGCCGGTACACTGGAAAGTCTTCGGCAAGCAACTGCAGCAAACGTAGATTGTCGGGCGCTATATGAACAGATGATGTAACTGCCACAGCCGACCATGAGTGTCGGGAGCCAGCAGCTTTGAGCTTGGTAGCTGGAGGCAGATGCGCGGCTGCCCAGGCAATGGTGGGCGCGAGATCGTCCAACGCTGGGAGCAGATAAAAACGAGGTGTCCATCGCAGAGACGGGCCGTCGTTTTGAAGTTGGATTGGGGCGATAGCCTTGATCCAAGGTGACGGGTCAGGTATGTTCGAGGGAGGGGCAGGCGCCTCGTTCCATTTGTATCGGGTGCCGTCAAAAGTAAGAGCAGCAAGACGGCGGCTACTGTCAACGAGGTATGTCTGAGGTCGGAGTAAATCTCCTCCGAGGGGAAGACCGGCGACATGGACCCGTGAAAAGTCAACGAGGCCCGTTGTCCATGTGCTTGGGTTCGTGTAGCGGAAACCAACCCAGAAATTTGGCGCAAGGCGTGTCACAAGAAGCACCTGTCGCCGCCAAGCCACAGACTCCCGCTCGACGGCCAAGATCTCTTCTAGGCTGGCATAGCCTCGCGTGACCGTCGTAGCATCTAACTTTCTTGCGGGACGCGCGTGGAACGGCGGTGGTATCCATAAGAGCTCAGGGTGAGGAGGGATGTTAGGATCCATTCGATATGAACCAAGGTCCCTGTCTAATACCAAAAAGTGTTTCTTTTTACCTTGGTCAAGTCTAAGATTCAAAGGACAAATGAAATCTTTTTAAAAAAAAAAAGGGGGGGAAACTGATGTTAAATGTATGTCTCAAAGAGTAGAAGTAAGCTGAACATGTTCTGTTTTTCAATGGCAATGCCATTTTCTTAGAAGACAGGCACATTACCCGTCACCGATGGCTGGCCGTGCATGAGGACCATTTCTCCTTGGGTCACGGTTTCTCTCCTTTTTCCAAGTCTCAGCTGAGGCTGAACATAATAATAGTGCCTGTCGTTTTGGTTGAGTGGCTTGCTAGTTTGGTCCGCTGGCGTGGCAGGACACACCCAGACTGATCTGATACGATCCAATTCGGGTGCAGAGTGCGAGGGCTCACTTGATTGGCTCGCGATAACACCTTGCCTTTCATGTTGAGAGAAATTGGGTCACGAGAGTTTAGGTGGCTGGACGTGCCATGGGGTTTTTAACGAGTTTCTTTCCACCTATCTAATTTACTTGGCATTTCCGAGCGAAACAAAAACGTATAATTAAAAAAGGGGGTTAAACAAGTTTGTCGTTCATTTCATGTATTATGAGATAATAGCAAGAAAGGAATTCCCAACCTTCTCAGGTACAGTACAACCTTTCCAACAGGAGCCGAAGCTTCTTGTCATAAAATGACCGTCAGCTGCTTGAAAATACAATGCCCCCCGTATGATGACCCCCGTCAGAAGTTGTAAGCCAAGCTATGGGGAAATGCTGGAGTGCAAAATGTCATGAAATATAAGAACGAAATCGCCAAATCAAATGGTATCTCCACGAAGCAGGACCAAAAAGAGAATCCCCCCTTATTTAGCCTAGTACGCCAAGTACACCACAAAGATTACATAAAAAAGGAAATCAAGGAAAAAAAAACAAGAATGCTTGGTAAGGAAAGCATATCGGGTATAGTAGGAAAGGGTTGGCGCGTCGAATGGATTGTTGACCGTCGAATCCTCAACCCCTTCTGACACCCGCTGCACGAAATACCACCGCCAGATGTGTGACTGGGTTCGATGGCTAATTCTCCGGTGTCGGCTCGTGCGATGGTTGCGACGTCTTCTGGCCATGCAGCACTGCTGTTTTGGCCCACTTTGGCAGGTCATTCCATCGGCGTTTGGATCTATCGCGTCGATCGGCAAGGTCTTGAAGTTCCTTCAAATCGCGTTTAGTGATCGCCTTCATTGAGTCGCGTTCGGCTTGTATCGACATTCGCGCTTGCTGGAGTGCTTCATTCAGGTGCTATATTCCATTAATGAGTCTCAGTACATTGCTTCCTCTTGTTTTTGCTTTTACTTTGTTGCGTCTCCAAATGGGGAAAGAAGCCGTGGTGTATTGGCACTTGCAAGGCAATCTCTCGACTCGACAAAATATCGGAATGAGCATCTAGGGCCATGGCGTTGGTTAGCCACTTACATCAGGATCCTTCTCTTTTGGTCTCCGACTCTCTCTCTGTAGAAAGATATCAAACTCGGGGCCCGGCATCCTCTTCAGATGCTCGAGGATATGTCTGACACCAAAGATCTTAACTTTCGATTCGAGACGATTCGCTAGACATCCGAGGGTCAACGCGATGGCAAACCGTTCATTCTTCAGAGACTTGAGAAGGTCTTCCAGATTACCCGGCATGTTCCAGTATGCTGTGTTACGTCTGAAAATGGGCACAAAGCACTCAGTCGCCGTTTGTACAATCTCGGTCGGACCTGGCTTCTTCGTATCCATAGAGTATTTCGACCAGTCGACTTGGTAGAGAGTCTGGACTAGGCTATTTTCGACCTTTCCTAACATGTCGGGAATAGCCAGTTTTGGCGTGGGCGTTGCCGCAAGGTTATTTATACCAAGAGTCGCAGAAGCCCTAGATGCCGACGAAAATCCTCGAAAATTAGTCGTGGATCCCGTCATGGTCATCGGGGCAACTGTGGCGCTGGTCGGCATGGAAGCCGTCATTGTGTACGGCATTAAGGCGGGAGCCGTGGACGGCATTAAGGCGGGGGCCGTGGACGGCATTAAGGTGGACGGCACGACGGGCATCTATCCGAAAATAAAGCGCATTAGTTAATGAGATATAAGATCAAAGAGGGATTTGGGGGGAATAGCTCGTTCCGGTCAACGACGTGAGACTTTGCGGTTTGCTTACATGGTTTGAGAAGGCCTGTGGCAGCCTGTGGTCTGGTGTCGCCTGTGGATAGTGCTGTGGTTGGCTGGCAGTTGGGGTTGGTAGTAGGTACATTATGGGAGCCGTCACAGCGAGAGGGTCCTGATAGAGTACGTTTTTGCGGCGGTTCTTCTCAAGTTCCAACTGGATCTTCACTTCTTCGGCCTCTTCGGCCGTCAAGGCTTGGTTTTCGGGGTCTTCTTCGACTTCAAATGTGTCTGTCATGACGATATTCAAGAAAGCTGGGCTCAGATCGCTTTGCAAGATGGAATCCAGGACCTCATCTTTGCCCCGAGCGTGCGAAATATCGTGCCTCGTGTCACTTTTGAGGTAGTGGGTAAATCGCCGTCCCTTCGCATGTCCTCGTGCTTTCGGGTTAGTCTGGTCCACGACACGATCAGCCAATTGTCTTTTGAAAACCGAGCGTTTTTGAAGTTCTTCTTCACACGAGCCCGCGCCGATGAAGTAGTACACAAAGACGGGTAGTTTCTGGCCCAGCCTAAATGCACGGCCAATAGCCTGCTGCTCATGGGTTGGATTGTGTGAAAAGTCCATGATGATCACGCGACTGGCCCCATACAGGTTCAGGCCAACTCCGCCTGCCGTGGTCGAGATGAGAAAAACTTCTTGCTGTCCTTCGTTAAAATCGCGGACAGCCTTTTGGCGAGAACCCATGGGAGTAGTGCCATCCAGCCGTGCGTAACTTCGGTCTTCACGTTTGAAGAGACACTCCAGGTGGTCTAGAGTCGCTTGCATATGGGAGAAGACAAGCACCTTTTCACCCCTCGCCTTGCACAGATCAAGAATGCGCAGGACCAAAATTGTACGCCAGGAGTATACAGCTTCAAAAAGATCATCAATCCTGTTCAGTCCGATCAGCATCTCGACTGCCTCGGCGGGTTTGAGTTGCTTGTCTTCCTTGGCTCTGATTCTGAGCTTCTCTCGGAAACAATAGGGGTGGCTGCAGATGGCCTGGAGAGCAGAAAGAGTGCTGAAGCTATCCTTGGCATAGGATATATCGCCGTTTTTGCTCTCAGAGAGGACCATTCGCACAAATGAGTCGTACAGGTTAGCTTGAATCTGGGTCAACGGAATAGTAATGACAAATTCGGTCTTTCGAGGAAATTCAATTGTCAAGTCCTTGATCGTTGCGCGGTGAACCTTTGGAGAAATCGTATTTCTCAGGACATGTAGCAGCTTGTATGCAGTGCGGCGTTGACCAACCGTGCTGTCTTCTTGGAGGCCCGACTGAATGGGTTCCGAGTACATTCGTCTGAATTCCTTTTGGGGACCCATGTAGTTGGGCGCGACCCAGTCAACCATGGAGTAATACTCAAGTACCTTATTCGAGAGAGGAGACCCGGTCAGAGCAATACGGCTACGGGTGCGGAACCCTGAGCAGGCATGGCGAATATTTGTTGATGGATCCTTTATGTAGTGAGCTTCATCGGCGACCACAACATTGGGATGGTTAAGGAGGACGTCCCGGAGTATGTCATCTCCTAAGCTCGAGAGAAACATGTGGTATCCAATGATGATCACCCCCCCAGTACGCTTCCACTCCATCATATTGTGGGCTCGGACGGTGGGTATGTTTGTAGACGTGGCCTTGTAAACTTCACCGAGTTTCCTTTCTTTATCCCACAAGAGCAGCTCGTCAGCCCAGTTGTCAACGAGCGTAGGTGGACAGAGGATCAAGACGCGGACCTCTGCGAGATCATCAGGGATCTGACGTCGTACAGTCGGGTCCGTGGAAGAAGCAGATTCCGCGGTGGCAACGAGGAATGTGATCACTTGCATCGACTTGCCTAGACCCATGGTGTGGGCTAAGAGACATCCTTGGCGATCGCCGTCGTTAGCGACAATGTGATTCCACAGGAAGCGTATGCCCTCAATTTGATGGTTCTGAATGACATTGGCGGCGAAGTTGTTGATGTACACAAATCCATCTTCCTCCACTTTACTGACATTGATAATTAACCTTGTCTTGTCCTGATCTATATCGCCTTTCGAGGTTAGTTTGGCCTGGAGCTGTTGACGTCGATCTTCCTGCTGTTTCGTACGTTGCTCCGTGAATTGGCGAATAGCGACGGCTGTAGGGTCGAGAATAATGCGGTGACGCTTCTGGCTTTTTTGCTGGCTCTGGGGATCGTTGGCTATTGCTTCTGCCGTCGAGTCCCTGCTCAGGGACCGAGTATTCTGTGACAGTACCTCGGCATCGGAAAGAACGTCAAACGTTGTTGGCAACCTGGGAAGAACTATTGAAATGAAGGAAAAAAAGGTAGGGAAAATATTCCTGTAATGTTTGATGTCCAGCAAATCCCTGGGTAATGTTTGTTGATTCATCTCGACCTTCTTTCGGTGAATCCAAGTCAAAAACAAATTTGAAGATATGAGACGAACGGTAGGTCTGTTGGCGGCAACTTCCGCCATCGTTGCGGCGTCCACGGATGCTTCCTGCATAATGTGCGCATCCCAGAAAGCTAATGACTGCGATGGCCTATGTCTTGTCACCTCCTGCAACAGCTGCGTCCGGGCAAGCTGTGGATAATCCCACAGACAGGCAACCATGAGTCTGTAAATATTTTGGTCCCGGCCAGAAAGGAAACGTACTGGCACTGTACGCCAAACTTCGTCAGGGACATGCTGCCAATCCTTCTTGTAAATTCTACCAACTGGTGTGGCGGGGCTTTTAGGAGTCTCCGTGGGAGAGGTGGCGTGTATTGGAGACTGTTCAGCGCTACTCGTATCAGTCTCAAGAGCGGTAAGATCAATGACATCCTTTGCCCCTAGGAATCCACTAGAAATGGGGACAATCGGCGGTTGCTTGGGTCTATTGGGAGTTGCGGGATCGGCCTTGATGTCATCAGGGGTAAGGTCGGCATCATTGAATGCCATTTCGACATCCCTGGTGCCATCATCCAAAGCCGGGTCAGGCTCATCGTCCGTGTCATTGATGATGAAATCATCATCGCTAGTATAAAAATCCTCATTGCTTTGTAGATCAGTCGGGATTTGTTTCCGTCGAGGACGGCGGGTAAGAGAGTCCAAGGTGGCGCGGGACGGACGGGGCGGCAAGGGGCCACACAACATGCTGATAAGCCATTTGCAGTGTTGTAGGTCCTGAATTGTTGCTTCCATACAAGCTGCTTGTCGCAACAAGGCGTTTGTTTGTCCTGCTTTCCATTCTTGAATATGTATTTCCTTGCGCAGCTTGTTTACCCGTGACTCCAGCATTGCAACGTCTCTGTTGGCATCCGCAAGTTGACGGCGTAGCGAGCGTTCGCGTCTTGCACGCCTCCAGAGAGAGTTTGCTGCTGCCTCGAGCTTGGGTAGTTTTTTCGCACGCCATTCCGTAATGAAATTTTCAATGGCGACTTGGATCGTTTTGTCAATGTCTTCAGGCGAGAGATAGCCACTGGTCTCAGCGTTTGCATCTTGCAGTTCCTCATCCATCTCGCGTATTGTATCAACGTCCATCTCCTCACTAGAGTCTTCAGTCAATCTCGGGAGAACCTCATCTTGCTCGAATGCTGAAAAACGTGGATCGCCCGTCGCCGATGGTTCAAAGAGATGTGGCATGAGTCGTAAAAGCGAACTATCAGGTGATAAGGGTAGGTTGAGAGTTTGGACAAGAATTCCCAGGGCCTCATCGTCCCTACCAAGCACAGCCTTCATTGCTCTGTTGATCTTGCGTTTCATGCCACGCGGCAGTGGATGCCCAGATTTGTAAAAAGGCTCATCAAAGTCAGCATCGATGTCCGGGCCGGTCTCCAGGATGTTCTGCCAACTACAGCCAGCGGAGCCAAGATACGCTGATTTCCAGCGTGTGATTAGAGACGTCGCCTGTCCAGGTGATTGTGGTCGTCGAGTAGTAGGAACGACGAGACCCGGTGAAGATTCTTGGGCATTGAGGATATTGAATGAAAGAAAGTCGGCTTCAGTTGGGATTCGACGGTCTGAGACCTTCGCAAGTGGTGTAGTAGAGACGTTGATGGGTACGATCTTGCGCCGCTTAGGCAGAACGGCCGACAAGGTTTCAATATCAGTATTTGGTGTGGCAACTGAAGACCCGGCTGATCCAGGAAAGATACCGTTCATCTCGCCCGTCTGTTCAACGACGGCTTTTGGAGAGATGTTGGTGTCAACACTGGTCTGTTTTGTGACATTAAGGCTTTGCCAAGTAGGGGAACGGTTGGCTTCTAAGTGTTGGGGAGGTGTAGACGAAGGTTCACCTTGTTCCAGCAACCAGGCGTGGTATGCTGGACTGCACGACTTCAAATAGTGGATGGCCCTTCGGAAGGAAATTTTGTGAGAGGCCTTGAAAATGCCCAAGTCCTTGAAGATCTCGGAACCAAGACCCAAGGAGTCATAGGTGAGGATATCAGCGCCGTCGAGTTCATGTTCTCGGATAGCGGCACTAAGGGTATCAGCGGGAGGTAATTTGGCCGAATCGCCAGGAAACCATGACCGAAGGCCTGAAGCAAATTCGCTCGCAAGCTTCTCGGTATCCCACCCAAAAGGGTCGCTGGAGAGTGGTCCAGTCGACATGATTTAGGTGCTACTAGACGACTAACATAAAGCCCGAGGATGGGAATGGGAAGAGTTGCCAGCAGCCTAATATGAGGCTTTGTCCCACCACGACTACTGGCACAAAGGATAGGCGTCCAAAACTCAAAGTTGAATCTTTTCGTAAAAGGGTTCAACAGAGTGAAGAGGGTGGGTGTTCATGATTAAGAATAATATTGCCTAACAAAGGGTTAGAATCTTGCGAGGGGTTGGCGTTAAAGAATGAGAAGGCGGACTAGGCAAAGACAACTCACGAATAAAAGGACCGAGTTATAACACCTAGGATTTCTCTCTAGTTCCTTTTCCTCCTCCTTTGAGTTTTCTCTTCTCTTTTTGTGTCAGGCTCTAATGGCACAAAGTTAAGGAAGGAGCGACCGAGGGCCAGCTGGTTGGTACCTCTTTATTGAGACGAAATGCAAGGTACCGAAAGGAAGGAACAGAAGGTGCAGACGCAAAAAAAGGAAGGGGGGAAAAGAGGGTTATCTAATGCAAAGAAAGGTATATTGACTCGGGGAGTCGAGGGATCTGCCTCGTATCCGCGATGCTCTCCTCTCGAGCCAGGAGAAGAGAGCAGTCTTGGCTTTCTCCAAGAAAGTGTTTTGTAGGGACAGGATGAGGAAAGGGAAGGTGGTCGGAGGGACGAGCTAAACGCACTGACACCCTCTCGAGCGAAAGGCGGGAATAATAGTTACCAGACTTTTGACAAGTTGAGGCTTCTTTTGAGGCTTCTAGAAGCAGCCCACAGCTTGCCGCCTGGAGACAATGAAGGGAGGCAGGCCTGCCTGTCTGTATATGAGTAGATGTATTGTGGCGCGTTGATAGACTGCTTTGTGGACTTGGGTGAGATTTTGGTGTGGAAAGGAAGGATAAAGAGAGGGAGAGAGAGCTAACAAGATTTTAGGTACGCGTCCTCTATCAACTACTTCCATAGACTGACCAGGGCTTGAGCATCAACATGTTGTTCTCCTCGACCAACAAGCGAGGCGCCTCGCAGTAAAGTACCAAAACTTGGTAAATACAAGTATATCTATGCTTTTCCAGCCAAATGAAGCGAAATTTTGTAAAATTGTAGTATTCAATAAATAAAGTACCTGTCTCTATTTTACCATAGGCACATAGGTCTGTTGGGTCGGGAAGGGTACAAAATCGCAAGGAACGGTACCTATAGTTCACGTGATGTCCTGCAACTAGATGGACCCATTGAGAGATCGTTTTTTGCGTGAACTGGGCAGGCAAGCCTCAATCTCTAACAGTGGGCTTTACTGCGAGCTTTACTGCGACATCAGTGGAGGCATTACAGGCGGTTATACTCCGTACTCCGTAGCTATTTAAACATATGCTATGCACAAAGGGTTGTGAAACAAAGCAGATGCAACCCTATTGTGCTATTGTGAATACAAGTACGGAGTAGACGTACCAGCTGGACAGCCTACAAGTCTACTAATACCAGAAACGCTTTCTTGACCAGACTCCTCCTTTGTCCACTATTATTTCCAGAGTCGAGGTCGTGAGCCTTTGATTGCTAAGCACTGTTGTAAACTGTCCTGAATAATCTGTCATCTCAACTCCCGATGCGATGAGGCATTAGCCAACTGGGCACCCCACAGAGGCGCATGCCCCGCTATCTCTCAGCCAACCCCGGGTTCCGGTCCTCCAAAGCCACGATGATGTCGTGACTAACCCAATTCCCGAATTTCTTTCTCTCGGCGGAACCTACCATAAATCCACACCTAATACTTGGCACCACCATCCAGATCGAGGGACCATATATGTCCTCGCCAGTGTAACCGCCTAGGTAGTGGAAATTCCAGAAATCGATACCGACTCCACATAAGAGGGGTAGGAAGAAAAAAGATATCACGACATCTACTCCGTAGACATCTAGGGGTAGCTTTACAGGAGCAGGAGCGTACCAATGCAAGATGGCAACTCCAAGCGATACTCCGATCAAGGGGCTGGGCGCATTGCCGTCGTACCCCCCAAGTCTCACTGCCTCTGAACGCAAGCATATCACCCGGGTGGCTGAGGACTTCGCCATGGCCCAAGGCCTCTCTGTCCGTCCAGCACCCAAACTTGTGCCGCCAGAGATAGATCCCGGTGGCATCTTGGCTAGCCATGTGCCTTTTACGTTGTTTCCCAGTCCCTTCCCAAAGGAGTGCTTCGAGCAGGCGCGATCGGTGCAGAAGGCGTACAACGAGCTTTATTCCAAGATTAGTGACGACGAGCAATTCCTTGAGGACATTGTTGCCCAGTAAGTGATATGTTGTTTTTCTATCCTGTGCTTTATTTTACAGCTCTAACATTGTTTTTTTTTTCTTTCTAGAGTGGGTGACGGCGATGACTTTGTGGGGAGCTTATGGAAGGTTCACCAGAGGGTCAAAAAGGATGGCTATGTACAGCCTCTCTCCCTAGGTCTCTTCCGGTCCGATTACATGGTTCACCAGGAACAGAACCATTCCTCTGGTGAGATTCTCCGACAGGTCAAACAGGTCGAGTTCAACACCATTGCCTCGTCCTTTGGCGGACTCTCAGCCAAGACATCTCAGCTTCATCGGTATGTTCCTCTTTCAAACTTATTACTAAGATAACTGGCTGACGATAGTGTCTAGTCACTTGGCAATCACAGAATATCCTCTCCTTTCTGAAGCCGTCCCCACCAATATGTTGGATCTGCCCCCCAATCAGAGCGCCGCCGGGCTCGCCGCTGGAATCCGTGCGGCATTCGATGCGTATGGCTCGTCTGAACTAGGCCACCCCCTCTGCGTCCTTTTCGTTGTGCAAGGCGGCGAGCGCAACGTATTCGACCAACGCCACCTCGAGTACGAGCTCTCCGGCACGGCAGCCGCTTCGAATCCCGCAACCCCCATTCCCGTCTTCCGCATACCCTTCTCGGCGCTCCTCTCGCAGACGTCCGTCGCCGACACGGCAAAGCGCCAGCTTCTCTACCGCCCGCCCCAAAATTCAGACCGTGTGTTTGAGGTTGCCGTTGCTTACCTTCGTGCCGGATATGGCCCCGGAGACTACGCCGACGCCACGGCATGGGACGCCCGGTATCAACTCGAACGTTCGGCAGCCATCAAGTGCCCTACGATTCTCACGCAGCTCGCCGGAACCAAGAAAGTCCAACAAGTCCTTGCGGCGCCGAAACCAGAGGGCGATGAGCCGTCTGTTCTCGGCCGCTTCATCGCCGATGGAACTCCAAACTCGACCAACTTGCGACGCTCCTTCACCAACATCTTCCCCATGGATGCCTCTCCGGCGGGCCAGGCGGCACGCACTTTAGCCCTTGACGACTCCTCATGCCGGCGATATGTCCTCAAACCTCAACGCGAGGGTGGTGGCAACAACATCTACCGCAGCGCTATCCCGGGTCACCTGCGCTCAGTGCCCGAAGCACATTGGCCCTCGTACATTCTCATGGAGCTTATTACACCTCCGGCGCTCGCTAACGTGATCCTCCGCGATGGCAACCTCGAGGAAGGTGGCGTCATCTGTGAACTTGGTGTTTATGGAACTTGCCTTTGGCGGCGTGACACCGGAGAGGTGTTGCGTAACGAAGAGGCCGGCTATCTCCTCAGAACCAAGGGCGACCAGAGCGAGGAGGGCGGCGTGGCGGCGGGCTACGGATGCATGGACAGCGTTTGTCTTGTAGACTAGAGAGGAAGACACGACACTTTTCTTCTCGAGAGTCAGGAGACATATACTTTGGCTTCGTGAGAAGAGTCTTGTTCTCATTTCGGTTATCTAATACACAGGCGAGGGTTGTTTGAAGGGCAAAGGTAGAGTAAAAAAACCAAGGATATAGAAGCAATGCCGATTCCGATCCCTAACCGATAAACACCCTATTTCCGTAGTTTTTTTTTTTTTTTTGTAGAGAGGAGTACCATGTACAGATCAAGTAGACAAAGGAGATAGAAATGTCTTGCAGAAGTGATGGGTTTCCCTGAATGGTTTAACCCGCAAGCAGTTGTACAGATTAGGAGCTTCTGCTTCCAGGGCTTCTTGCGAAAACCACAAAATCAAGGAAGCAGTAGCTTATTAATTGGTTAGATTGGAGGGGTACTCCCAGTTCGAGTGTGTCGCAGGGTGGTCACTGGGAGAGAGAAATCACTGGCCTTGACCTTCGGGGTTGGGACGCTTGAGAACCTCAACGGTGCCTGAACGAAATAATTCTTGATCAGTCGCATACCCTTCAAATAGTTCATGTGCCTTTTATTGGCCGATTATCACGTCGGGGATGGACTGGATGGATACATACGAGAGTAGACATTAGGCGAGAAGCGGGGGTTGCCCTCGGCGTCTTGGTATTCCTGGATCTGGAGGTCGCCCTCAACGAAAACATACGATCTGGGGTTCAACTTGGTAAGGATCATTATGCAGTACGTGAGAAAAGGAGTTGCATACCCCTTGGCCAAGCTGAGAAGGTAGTCCTTGCGGGCAGTCTCGTTCTCCGACACAAAGTTGGCGACACGGTACCAGTTGACTTTGCGGTTGTCACGGGGGCCGTAACTTGTGGCGACAGAGAAGCGCACAACCTCGCGGCCGGTGCTGGTCACCTGGAGCTCGGGGGTGTCACCGAGATTGCCAGTGAGGGCGACGCGGGAGAAGGCGCGGGCAGTCGTGGAGGTGAAGGTGCGGGCGGCCAAGGGGGCCGAAAGGGCGGCGCGGCGAAGGGCGAACATTTTTATGGTAGTCTGTAGAGGGAAGAGAAATAAGAAGGCTGGGTCTGAATTATTGGAAGTGGAAAAGTTTGGGATAGTGAATTGAGATGAGTGTTGAAGGCGATGCGATGGTGGTTGTGGGATTTGCTTCAAAGAGGAGGTAACTTGGTTTTTCCGGTCGCGTATCAATCACATCGCGAATTGGGGGGGACGTGCTAGAATTGCCAAGTGCCAAAAAATTGGCACCAGTTGACAAACTGTCCGATGGGCACACTTTGCACCGGCTTGCATGGTCCGTGCACTCCCCTTAGTCATCCTAGGAAGACAAACTTAGCTTCTTTTTTTTTATCTTCTTGGCTACTACGTATTACTCCGTAGTACTACTCCGTGCATGCTGTTGCTAAGTTGACAGAAATATTGAAAACAGATTGAAGAAACAGGCATAGCAGAATAAATTCATAACCCGGTCCAATTCTCTTCTTCGACGATCCCCTAAAGCTGCTACGCCGCACATAAAGATTAGCCCCCCAATAAATGGCACAAGTCCCACACTACTGCACAAGCAATCCCTCGGTCCGGGGCTAGTGAGTGGCCGTTTAATCCCGACTTCTACTAGCCCCATGGCATCTCTAAGCACAGGCTCTGGAGGCTCTGGAAATACAAGGCCAGGCCCAGCTATTCATCAAGCATTGCTAATTAGCGCCAGGTAACAGGCCCCGTCTCGATCCGCCGTCCTCTGTAAATCCCTGTACTCCGTACATCCTCCGGCTTGGCGAATGGCTGGCGAGGAGCCAGGATGCTGATAGCGCCATCGGCCGGTTTCCGCACAAAGCTTGGCTTGTTCTTTTATTTCTCTTCCATCATGTTCCCTCAAAGTGACGATAGAGTATGACTCAATTTTATTTCATTTTTTTTTTTTATTTTTTTTTCTCTGCCTTGCCTCTCCTCGATATTCCTAGAGCACGATACGAACAGTCACATGGAACGAACAGACTTCTTTCGCTACTGACGAGACTGGAATTGGAAGAGCCACCGCCTTTTCCCATCCCGATCCCCCCAACTACAGGGCGAGACTGAGCATATCTCCTGGCATCAGACCTGTATATCTGGTCTGATGCGGTGTTTCTCACGGCTGCATGGACTCATTTGATCTTGCCTCCATATCTCACCTCTGCCCGAGGCCGCGGCGCTTGTAAAACATGACACAAAAAACAGTGTCGGACATCACCAGTCGGGAAGTAGACGGCGTGTCGCCAATCCAGACCTCTCAACCGGCTGCACCACCGGACCCTGTATCTAAGCCCGGGGAAGGATTCCAGATCTCTCCATTGCCAGCCGGCACATTACCCCCTGCGGCACCATCAACTCGTCATCCGCATTTGGGAGACAAGCCATACACGCCAGGAGAAATCCCTTCTCAAGGCCGTAAAATCTACCAGGCTGTCCGAGTAGTAGGAAATTTCATCCTCAGTCAATGGTTGTTGATCGGGTTTGGGACTGCATGCGGACTTGCCTACCGCTTTCCCGGTACGTTAGCACAACTCCACGAGTTTCTTTATAAGAATCAATATCTAACCAATCTTGTAGAAGTTGCTGCGCGCGGAGGGCCCATTAAATCAGAGTATACCATTGTCTATGGTGCCGTAGCCTTCATCTTTCTTGTTAGTGGGCTACAACTTTCACCGGAAAAGCTGAAAGAAAACGCGACGAACTGGCGACTTCATCTGATTACCCAGGGTATCAGCTTCCTGGTCATCCCCGCAATTCAAATAGGTGTGCACTCTCCGGATTTCATTCCTCCTTTCCCTTGACAAGCATTCAACTAAACCGCAATGAATTGCCAGCTGTCACCTACATATGTCTCGCTGCCGGCGCTCTCCGCAACCAAACAATTGATGTCTCGATCCTCGTAGGCATGGTCGTCTTGAGCTGTCTTCCCACAACCATTGCCTCCAACGTGGTGATGACGCGCGCAGCAGGTGGTGAGGATGCAGCCGCCATCATCGAGGTCATCATCGGCAACATCTTTGGCGCCTTCGTCTCACCCGCCCTCGTCTCGGCCTTCCTGCCGTCGGGCGCCGAGTTCGATGCATGGCGACCCGCGCCGCCCAGTGAGCTCGGGGCCATGTACACCAGCGTGGCGCGCCAACTTGGCCTCAGTGTCCTTTTGCCGCTTGCTGTTGGCCAGTTGCTCCGTTTCTTCTTTTCAAAGCAGGTTGATTGGTCATTGCAGAAGCTGTACTTGGCCAAGGCGTCGAGTTGCTGTTTGATCCTTCTCGTCTGGTAGGAACTGTTCTTTCCCTTCCCGTCTCTCATACTTTGCCAAGTCTTCATTGCACTCCTGCCTGTAATCCTGTGCTAACGAAACCCCATGTCCCATGTAGGTCTACCTTTTCCGGAGCCTTCCACACCGGCGCCCTCTTCGCCCTCCCCACAGCATCCCTAATATTCGACATCTTTATGAACATCGCCCTCTACTTCGTCTTTACCATTATATGTTTCCTCGCTGCGAGGCCACCACGCCGCTTCGTAACCATTTATAACACCACCATTCCGGAATCGCGCCTTTTGCAGCGCGTGCTTCCAAAGCGCGCGCGGCGCGTCATCACGGCCAAACGCATGCCGCGTCGACAGACTATCGCAGTGTGCTTTTGCGGTGCTGCAAAGACGACAAGTCTCGGTATTCCGCTCGTGGCGGCCATGTGGTACAAGTCAGACCCGTTGACGATGGCGTTTGTACAGATTCCCGTGTTGCTTTACACAATGGAGCAGGTATGTTCTGATCGACTTGAAAGCGTGTTCTTTTATTTCGTGATGCTGATTTTGTACAAAATGAATTCTAGGTCTTCATGGCGCAGATACTGGTCTATGCTTTCCGGCGATATATGCACCGCGACAACGCGGACCTCCAACAAGACTCAAACTGATCAATCAATCAGAACCAACGACCTCGAGACTAAAAGGGCACCCAGCCGGTGGTGGTCATAGGCTACGCGCTGACGATACCAATATCCTGGCGACCAGGAGGGATGTCCCCCAGTGCTGTAAGGCACTAGAGGCCGCCTGGACGGTCGCGAGGAAGTGGGCAGAACGGCGAGGTAGCCTACGGCGCCGCAGTATACCACACACCCACTCCAGCGGGGCAGAGGCACGGCAAAGGCCCAGTCCTCCAGCTTGCCACGTGCCAGAGCGCAATGCTCGGCACAGTCACCGGGGCGTACCGGAGTACTCCAATTCACCTCTTGGAGACGGAAGAGGGCGTTCCGCCGTTGGACCTCTACCTAAACCAGCAGGCGGCCGCCTTCCTGGAACGGCCGCCCGGTTCTACGACATATCATAACCTCCGGAAGGATCCATCAATACCGCTTGGCGGCGGCACTGGACCCCCCGTTTTGGGAAAGACTCTCTTTGAAATCGGTTACCCAACACCACGGTTTGATATTACATCCGGAATGGAGCTTGTAGCAAAGCCCCCATAAGCTGAGGTTTTGATATCACATCAGTGTATTCGTTTCTGTCACTTTATGAAACTTTCCCAATTACATTGGTTTCCCCCCTAGATACGCACTCCCAGACAAATATGTGGATAGAAAATAGCAGTTCTGTCCCAATGCGATTGAAGCATCAAAGTGAACGCTGTAAGCATTTTAGTATATTGGCAAATTCTATTGGCCATTTACAGTAAACTAGAAATGAGCCGCCTAGCCTCGGCACAAAGCTGCTGTTCTCATATACGTGTACTGTTTGTCCTTGTGTCCGGCCGGTGCCGCCGTCCTTCAAAAGGCCTGACAACTTCCCAGGGCGCGACGTGTAGTCGAGTGGGAAGCTAAAATGGCCACCATTCTACGGAGTACGTTCGGCATGAATGTGGTAGTTTGGTGTTTGCTGACCACACTGTTGAGGAGCTACAAACATCACGCCACTCCAAAACCTGAAGCAATCACGGCATCGTCACATCATGCATTACGTACGAATCGGGAAAGAAAGATCAAGAGCCGCGAGCTCGATCCAGCGATAAATGGACAAGAGAAAATGAAGCGTGATGCAGTCAACGAATACAAGTATCTGGGTGTGTGTCCTATCATATCATGCTTCCCAATTACGTCGCATCACGCTATCCCATTGTCTTTCTTTTCCCGTTCCTGGGCCGCACACCACCTACCTACCTTCCATCTCAACCCCGCCTCCCGCCTCCCGCCTCCCGCCAAACTGAGCTATCAACTACAAGTATTCCCGTTACATGCTCCATCACGGCAAAAATAAGTGAAGCTTCGGAGCTCTCCTGTATGTTGAGTTTTTCCTCTTTAGGATAAAGCATCTGATGATTCCTCTTTTTGCCATCCAACATCCCAACTTCCCCGGCGTTCTCCTGTCTTCCCCATAGTTATGCAGCTCAATTGTCCAATTATGGGGCAGGGGACACGGTGAGCTCATGAAGTCTGCTTCCCGCTATTGATTCTCATGACTGGACTGGTGATCAGATCAGTCGCGCAATTCCAATTCGGCAATAGTGTGACCGCCTCGACTGTATTTAATACCCATCTGGCCCCATGCCATGTTCGCTCTCTAGACAATAGAAGTAATCCAACGAAAGAAATCATTCAATTTCACACAGTGAAAAAAAAAGAGATCGCACACTACTCAGTTGAAAACGAGCCTTTACTACTACTACTACTGAAAACAAAGAAATCATGGCAGAGATACCAGAGACGCTCTACCACACAATCCTCACAGTGGTAGACTATCACGCCGACACCTCAGGAAGCACAAGAACAGTCTACCCCCTCGCAACGCACACCTCCCTCCCAACCGCAAAATCCACCGCGCTCAAAGCCCTCCAATCTCTCCACTACAAACCCGAAGACTTTCAAACATACACTCTAAAGACGGATCCGGAATCCTGGACGCACGGTGATGGAGTCCTCGTTTACGCAAAGGCCTATGCAGGCCAAGTATTCCTCGTTGGTATTGCCACGACGCCCAACACAGAATCTCTCCCCGAGGCACCGACGGGTGACACGCTTGCCCTGCCGGCGGGCACGCATTTGCACTATGTCATGCAGCACAAGGTCGACTACAACGCCGATCGTACGGGGGCCATTCAACAAACTGACATTGTCGGCGTGTATGTAAAGCGAGGCGATGCGCTGCGCGTTGCGCAAGGGGTACTGTTGGATGAGAATGTCAAGAAGGAGGATTTTGCACAGTATGACGAGAGGGATGTTGCCGAGAAGGAGGATGATTGGCCTTTTGGCGATGATGTTGTTGTTCACGCTGTTGCGCAGTCTGGTGAGAATTATCGTGTTGCGGTGAGAACTGTTCCTGGGGCGCATGCTAAACACGGTAAAAAGGAATGATCATATTGTTGAGAATGGGGACGGGGTTTAGGTTGGTAACTGTATATGGTAACGGAATTGACAGAGAATTGGGATTGTATTGATGATGATTATGATGATAACTCCATCACCTTCCACACTTCTGCGGCCAGACCTCGGCGTCGAGGGCGGCCTTTCCAGTCCAGATATCTGCCGTGGCTGGGTCGACAATAGAAGTCTTTTGAAAGATTTTTCCAGAAAAGATAGAAGCCAAAGTAGATGGGTATCCCGATGTACGAAGTAATAAACACCTGCATGCACATCCCATCTTCCTTTGGTGCAAACCTCCCACCCATTGGTTATGATGACCATGGAAAAGAAGATTAGCGCGAGCCAAGCGCTCCACATAGCTGTGAAGCCAATACCATAAATGGGAATTCCTTTCTCGGTGCATGGCGACGGTCGACATGTACCAGATATTCCAGCCCACAGCAAAAGGCCCAGACTGGACTGGGCCGCACAGGGGACATGTTCGCCTTCCAGCAACGACGATATCGTCCCCGACATCCTCGCCCTCTCCAAGACGATCGGCTGCGGGTCGCTTCGGTAAGCACAACGGCCGAAATTGAGAAACGAGCCCTCGAAGGCGGACTTTTTTTCGGGCAACTACGCACTGCAACGACCCCTTAGCGGCAGCCATGGCGAGCAAGGTGATTGAGATAGCCGTACGCGAAGACATCCCCGCCGTCTTGTTCCAATCTATTCTATAATGCCACCCATCTACAAATTTCTGCCTCTTCCTCTTTATCATCATGGCCATTTCGCCCCATGGCTGACTTGGTATTGGAGATTATACCAGGATCCTTGTTACAAGTGATCAGGGCCTGCTTAGACATATATATATATATATACGAGCAAGTTGTCGTTTATTCTCTTTTTCACATGTACAAACTAATTTCAATCATCCATAGATAAATTGATCTAGCCACATCTTTTGAAACCAGCAGGTTTCCAACCTCAGCCGAAAGTATCACCCCCATTCTCCAAATATTCCTTCTCCTCCTTCGTCGTCTCCCTCCCAAGAGGACTGTTGCGATGCGGATACCGACCAAACTTTCTAATTAAAGCAATGTGTCTCTCTTCAAACGCAATGACTCCCCCGGCAGCCTCAACAGCCTCTTCCCATCCCTCCCGCTTAGCACCAATAATATCCCCACGCATCTCCTCAAGAGACCGAACGCACAAGTCATGGTCGTCCAGAAATTCAGAATGCATGAGCGGCAAATAAAACCACATGCGCAAAGAAGGCGCCAAACGAAGCCAAGGATGCAAGTCAGGCCGCACACGGCTCGCCAAAAGACCATGCGTCACAGCACGCGCCAACCGATCATAATGCGTAAAAACAAGCGAAGCCTCGTCTCCTCGGAAGATATTCCTCGGCATCTGATCGAGAAGAAGGACCAACCCCAGCGCATTCCGCGAAACACCCTCTTCGTCCTTCTCATCGCCGCAACACGCGTCCTCGAGCAATGCGGAAGCAACGGCCTTGTCCGCGGCACGTTCATCGGCAGACGTGGCGGATGGAGGGAGTTTGTGGAGGAGAATGTTGGAGGGCCCTAAGGTTTCGAGGGCGGGACCGGCGTTTGTGCGGCAGAGGCCGTCGAAGTGGGCGCGTTTCGAGGGGTCTATTCCGAACCAGCGGGCTTGGGCTGCTTGGGGGGCCACGGAGGCTGTTTGCGGAACATCTGCGAACCAGAAGTCGCGGATTTGGGTGCAGAGGGAAGGGGTTATCAGGGGTCTTGGGGCACGAATTACGGAGGCCATTTTTTTTTCCTTTTCCTTTTTCCTTTTTTCCCCCTTTTTCCCCCCTTTTTTTGATAAAGTGCTATCTGGTCGATTGGGAGTGAGGATTGAGATTGAAAGTAACGGGTTCTTGGTTGATTCTTGGTTGAAGTTGAGAGGGTGGTTGGTCTATGATGATGATGGGTGGCTTAGTAGCTTTAGCTTTACGGTGTTTAACTTTATCTTAGCTAATAGTGACTACAGTACTCCCTCCGTACGGAGTAGAGGGGCTCTACTAGAGAGACGCGGGAGTTTTCCTCGTGGGCACGGGGCCCCGTCCCTCTAGTAAATTTTTCATCAATCAGTCATTACTTTCAAATCAGGGCTATATGTCGGCCAGTCCAGAACATGGATACCCTCAACTTCAAACAACTCCTCAACAATTTTCGCTCGGTGGATTGGCGCGTTATCCTGCTCAAAAATTGTATTATGATTAGGGAGTGTTAGCAGAGTCTTTTGAAAAAGCTCCTTATAAACCCTAGCTGTCATCCCTTTGCTATGCGAATCTAGATCTGATTCCAAGACCTCAACGTTACTGATCATGTTATATCGAATTGCGCCCCAGAACATCTGGGAATGTCGAGTCCGTTTGAATTTGCCTTGCACATACTGCAAATCAAGAGCAGAAGCAGCTGAAAAAGATTAGTTTTGGTATATCTATGGTTAAAAGAAATCACCGACCTTTAGGGTTTCACCACCCCATATACATAAAAAAACCGACCTCGAATCTCGAAAAAAAGTGAAAAATCTCGAAACATGCCCTCAAAGCCCAATAGAACGCCCCCCTGACCCGAATACCGGGACTCCAAACGGAATCACCAAGGCCCGACCTCCCAATCGGGCCCTGCGAAGCTCAGCACGACCCGTGAAGATGCTCATGAGGCAGTTACGCTGCCAGAACTACACCCAACAATGTCCCAGCGCGACAGCTACCAACACAACAACTGCAGCCCCGACACCAAGAAAGCTAAAGCTCTCTTCTGTGCCAGCAAGACGCCTGAGCTGCTTGAAAAGCTCGGCATCCCTATCGAGGGCCTAGAATCCGCGATCGAAGGAAACTGCGACGAGTGCGGACTCCTCCTCACACTGCTGCAGTCGGTCGTCAGCCAACTCACCGCAGTCAACATAGAGCCCCAGAACAACGACGCGACACGCCCGAAGACGTAACACGTACGCGCCTGCTACGTCCGGAAGAGGGGATTCCGGCTTGGCTATGGCATCTACAGAACAACACAGTACAGGCCAAGTGAAGCGGAACCACAGTGCTACAACTGCCAGGCCTGGGGACACAAACACTACGGATGCCGGCGGGCCGCAAAATGCGCAAACTGCGGAGGAAACCACCCCTCCGCCGAGTGCAAGGAGCCAGAGAGCAACAGCTGCGCCAACTGCAAGGGAGGCCATTCCACGAGAGACCCGCGCTGCCCCCTTAACACGACTCGGAAACCGAGGACCACTGAGACTCCTGAGAACCCTGAGTCTCAGCCGGACCAACCCCCGACAGACCCCGCCGACGCTGCCGCCGGCGAAGACACTGAGCACCCACCCACAACGCTCCCCCAATAAGAAACCTAGATGTTAGTACGGGCAGCGACCCGGAACACAGGGCGCAGCGACCTCATTCGGGAGGCAAGACATACGGAATGCAGCGAGAGCCGGCTACGATAAGATCTGGAATAAGGATGCCGCGCTGGCGGTGTACATATCCCGGAGAATCGGTAGCTGGTCCGCCGACCAAGGCGACGGGTGGCTACAAATCACCATCAACCCCGCGACCCCCCGCCCTACTCACCTATTTGGGGTCTATGCTAGACCACCTGGGACGGGCCCATGGAGCTGCCCGCTGCTCGACCACGACCTACCTGTAGGGGACGTGGTTCTCATGGGTGACTTTAACACACACTCACCAGCCTGGGACGAGCATGGGAGAAACTCACCATGGGCACACAAACTCCTGAAATTCACCACCTGACAATGGCCGAAACCAAGCCGCAAGTAGCCAGAACCCCTGCGAAACACATGACAGTATTCTCAGAGGATGGAGATGGCGGTCTACCCTCGTTGAATGGAAGCGGCGGTGGCAGCAAGCTACGGACGCCGGAACCAATACAACACCAGCCAAAAACAAACAAGTACTCCGTAGACTGAAAAAAGCTTGAGGAAAAAAGCATGACTAATAAAAGATATGACTAATTGATGAAAAAATTACTAGAGGGAGGGCCCCGTGCCCACAAGTAAAACCCCCCGTCTCTCTAGTAGAGCACGGGCTTGAGGACGTATTATTACAAGATGCTTAAAGAGCCTTGGTTCATAGATTTTACAACAGGTGAAAACTTTGTTTGAAGCCAAACAAACCCAAAAAAAAAAAAAGTCAATTCTAAAGTCGTCACAGCCCGGTTCTGTGGGCTTTCATTCAATCCCTCGTAGAAAAGAAAAAAAAAAAAACAAAAAACATCATACAAAACAAAACCACAACAGTTTCTTTTTTGTTAAGAGAAAAAAAAAAGCCCAAAACCCATTCCTCTACTCTTATTCCTTCTTGATGAGGCTGTCGAAGAGAGGCTTGAGCGACAGGGCACTCTTCTTGGGGTATCGCTTCTGGCCGTTGACGTAGTCAACGTATGTGACGCCAAATCGTGTAATGTAGCCCTCAGCCCACTCGAAGTTGTCGAGGAGCGACCAACCCATGTACCCGGCGACGTTGACGCCATCCTCCTCGACGGCCTTGGCCATGGCCTTGACGTAGCCGTCAAAGTAGTTGACACGGAAGTCGTCCTCGACAATCTGCTCAACCGTCAAATCGTTCTCGCCCTTAAGACTGGTACCATTCTCGGTGACGTAGATCTTTGGGTTGTTGTAGCGCTTGGATAGCCAGTTGAGGAGGTTGCGGAAGCCCTGGGGGTTGGGTCGCAGCCAGACCGACTGTGTCTCGGGGCCAATGCACTCGCCACTCTTGCTATCGAAGAGGGTCTCGAGGTTGCCGAGGAAGTCGTCTTCTGGTGGCACGCCCGTCTTGTGCTTGATGTAGTTGGCAGTGTAGTGGTTCATGCCGTAGAAGTCGTTGGAGCCCTTAACGAGCGCCACCTCCTCCTCGGTGAAGGTGGGGAGGCGGTCGCCGAGCTGTGCGCGCATCGACGCCGGGTACTCGCCAAAGTAGACTGGGTCGGCGAACCACGAGATGGCGAACTCGATCTTGCGGTCGCAGGCAGCCACGTCCTCGGGGTCCTCGGGGTCGTACGGGTATGTGGCGTCACCGTTGAGGGTGATACCGATCTCACCGCCGTTGGTGGGCTTGAAGTCATCACGGTACGCCTTGACGGCACGGCCGTGAGCGACGAGCATGTTGTGGCCGGCGATCCAAGGCTCGCGGGCACTGTCACCGACGGCCGACTTGGTGCGGTCCGAAGTGTGGCCGGGGGCGAAGGCGCCGGTGTTGTATCCGAGAATGGCCGAGCACCAGGGCTCGTTGAAAGTGATCCAGTGCTTGACCTTGGGGAGGGCCTTGAACATGGTGCGGGCGTAGTGCTCAAAGTCAAGGGGGAACTCCTCGCGGTTCAAGAGACCGCCGTAGCGCTTGTCCAATCCATCGGGGAGATCCCAGTGGAAGAGGGTGATGAAGGGGGTAATGCCGGCCTCGAGGAGGTCGTCAACGAACTTGACGTAGTGGTCAATGCCCTTCTGGTTGATGGGGTCGTTGCGGCCACCGACGGGGATGATGCGGCTCCACGAGATGGAGAAGCGGTACGCCTTGACGCCAATCTGCTTGAGAAGGGCAATGTCCTCGGCGGTGCGGTGGTAAGAGTCACAGGCTACAGCGCCGGAGCTGGCGTCTGCAATCTTTCCGGGAATGGCACAGAAGGTGTCCCAGATAGAGGGGCCACGGCCGTCCTCGGTGGCAGCACCTTCAATCTGGTAGCTAAAAGTGCAGGTAACCCCATGTTAGCTGGATCGATTCAACATTCCGGTGCTCTTTTTTTAGCCAAGGGCAAAATGAGAAATAGAAAGAGAGAAACATGTAGGCAAAAAAAACAGAGAAAGGCAGTTAGAGGGGGGTGAGGGTGGATTGCATGCACCCCGCCACCAGATCAAACAGCTTCAAGTTTCGTCCATCCAGTCAGGAGGGCGAAGGAGTGTACTCTGTAGGCATTGAGCCTATCTGTCCATGCACGACCATGCTAACTAACCATGCTAACCATGCATGCTAGCGGTTTCTAGGCATGGGGGCTAGTTAAGCCCAATCCCATTAGTGTGCAGTGCCGAGCATGTCCGAGGCACTACTCCGGATACGGCCCTGGAGCTCTTTTCCAGTGAGAGATTTCAAGGCACCTGACCAGGATCAACGGGCCTGTGTGCCGCGAAGGAGGTGTGGATGTGGACCAGGCGTGGGGAAATAGGAAATTTCTTCTTTGAGGGGGGGGGGGGGGGTTGCAGTGGGGTAGGATAGCTGATAGTGCATTGCGGGGACAGAGTCACAGGCGTTTGTATTCTGTCGCATTTCACTTTCAGTGGGGGAGAGCCCTAGGCTGTGGTGCCTGAAACCCTATCAACCCCTGGGAAGAGAATTGCAGAAGCATCCCAAGGGCTTCGCGGGAATAGAGGGGATAATTCAAAGGAGTTGGGGGAATGAAATGGGAGAAAAAATAAAATAAAAATAAATGAATAAATCGTCTTGTACGTACGCAGCAGTGGCAAGGCCCCAAAGGAAGTCGCTTGGGAGAGACATTGTGAGAGGTTAGAGGTAGGATAAAAAAGAGGAGATGCGTGATGAGAGAGCCTCGTTGCGTAGACTTCTCTTTGGATAACTTGGAACACCACAAAAAACGGTGGCCAAGTCGAGTCTGGGAGTAATAAAAATTTCAAGTATTGAGAGTCTGGCCTAAACTGACACAGTATGGACCAAAATCAATCCTAGGGTTCAATGTTTGTATAAAGTGAAGTGTGAAAAGTGTGATCAACAGTCGAGAAGAAGGGGGGGGGAATCACCACCTTTTTATATAGCATTCTAACAAGGAGGGGGCGAGAGGAGGGGACGGGCAATCAACGAGATGTAACTGAATGCTTGTACGGAGTAGATGAATAAATCGCTATCTGGGCAATAATAACACACACCCCCGAACCAAGAATCGAAGGATCCAAGGAGATGACGAGCTACCCGACCCGGGAGACGGGAAGTAGCACGAGTGAGCTCGTGGCCAGGCCCATTTGAGGCTACGGGCAGAGGCAGATCGCAAACCCGCCAAGTGTGGAGTTTTGCGAGGTTTGGGGTGGAGTGAGCCAGTGGGTTGGTTGTGCGGCCAGCGACATGACAGCGGTGTTATTAACAGGGCCTTGTATAATAAGTGTATTTGTGCATTTGTGCATTTGTAGTACCGCATCTCCCGTGTGTGTGCGCGCGCTCGAGTGCGAGTGTCGGACCGTCGAGACCGAAGCCATAGCCTCTAATGGACTTTTTTGGTATTTTTGTTGGTTTTTTTTTTCTGGTCCTCTGATCACTTCTTATGTACTTGAGACGAGTTACGGATGCATAGAGTTGTGGCTGCTCAGGCGGGTAAAGGAGAGAGTTGCCCCTCAACCAAACAATACTCCGTACAGGCCAGGCCACATGCACAATGTGAGGTGAGGGTACGGAGTACGGGTTGGCACTCTTGTGCAAGCTTAAGAGATGCTTTCGTACAGTGGTCATCCCCCATCGCAGATGGAACCAGGCCGTCTGTGTCAGGTCCTCCAGTTACAAGAGAGAGAGATGGCAAGCCTCGTGCTTGAAGTTTCAACTCCAATTCAAAAGCACACGGGACAATGAGAACTGAGCTGTCTACTCTACTCCGTATCCCAGTGTGTTGTACTCCGTAAACTACTCCGTACTTGTAGGTGTGTGTGGAGCCCTATCACTAGTAGTTTATACTCCGTATTTGTTGCAGTATTATCCCGCTGCGACCGAGCGCCTTGAAACTTCCAGCAACCTAATAATATAGTAGCGCAATCACTGGAAACCCAACCGTCACTGGTTCGGTTCACACGCCCAGGGGCAAAACAACCAAACGTTAAGACAACCAGAAGGAGAAATAAACTTGGAAAACGAAACTTTTTTTTTTCTTTTTTTCCTGCGCACTTCGAACGCACAGACTGGTAAACCTGCCCCGCACTTTGTTAGCTACAGCCTTTTGGCGCTTGCATAAGTTGGAAATACGGAGTATGATGCTTGAGAGCAGATAATGCAAACGAGACCAAATTGGACAACTGTCAGTGGCAGGTGGCGGGGCGTCGAATTTCGAGAACACCAAACTAGCGCCGTCCGACTGTGATGGTGATGTGATGGGCATACGGAGTACTCCGTAGACTGAAACAGAACAAGGACCGATTCGAGAGCGCTCAATAAATCCCCCGACTTTCAATTCTGGAGACACTGAGGCCCAAAAAAGAGTTGTAAAAATTAAAAAATTAAAAAATAAAATAAACCAAATGCCACATCTGGTTCCGATTTATACCCTCTTTGCCGACGGGCCTTGACGGCCCTCAATGACGGTCGGTTTTAAAAGACCTTGGCTCTTCTCTATGGCGACAGATTCGACATCTTGGTTGGCTGCCCCGAGTAACAGTCCTCGTCCCCTGGCAACTCATCACCTGTCTGACCGAGCCGGCCGTAGGGAGAGGGGGGGCGTGCGGATGGATCCTTCACAACGGAAGCTCAGCGCCGTTAGTGGAAGTCGGGTATGGTCTCTGCTCTGCACATTTGCCTAGCCATCGCGAACAAATCGAGGATTATTTTTTTTTTTGAAAAAAAAAAAAAACAAAAAAAAAACAGAAAAAATTACTTGTCTCGATTCAATGAAACCGTCAGCCTCGTCTTGTCCCAGTACCTTTTCTCGAGACATGCCATTTGCATTATCACTGCATCAAGCGTGAACTGAACGAGATAAAGTAGGACCCCACGGCGGGGTAAAATCTCTCTCTTTACGGAGTACCATTGAAATGGTAAAACTGTTAGACTGTCAACTCCGTACAAAAACTTTTTTTTCCCCAATCGAGTAAACAAGTATGGACATAAACTACATCACCAGGCCGTTACTGCGTCATGCCACATCTTTTCCCCGCTCTTAACCAATAATTCAACCCCTAATGTCTTTCGATGTCCCCAGAAGACGAGGCATATTCGCATATTCGGATGCCCGGGGGGATTAGTGTTTGATGTGCTGTGAAGGCGCTTGCTAGGCACCTCAGACCACGATCGCAATGGCGGGCCGGAAGCCCGACACCACAACAGCCCTCACCATTGCCCTCGCCATTGCGGAGTTTGGCGGGGCGGGGGGGAAGCCCCGGGGGAAAGAATAAAGCTAGACTAGGCTCTTTATTACTCGTAATACTGCGTAATATGACATTGTCTGTCCATTCCTTGGCGGCAAACTGATGTTCTTTTCTCCCTCACTATTACTCCGTATACCCTGCCGATGTCCACTACATATCCGCCCAAGCCTGCCACTTTGCAGCCAGATCCAAGCCCAAAATAAAAACTCACGGCCGTTTCATCCTGCTTGCTTCGGATAATGTGTTAGACCAGATTCGTTGAAGAGGTCTGGTAAGGCGTGGGCCGGAGAGGCTGCTTTCCCGTCAGCCGCTCATTGGGAGAGGGGGCACCCTATGTAGAGGAGTGGGAAGTCCTCGGCCGTTGAAACACATGACAAGTATCTGTGCTGCGGAGGCGCGCTTTTCGGGGTCTAGTTCTCCCATTTCTTTGTAAGTGCATAAAGACGCCTCTTCCGAAGCTATCCAGGAAGATTTCATCCAAGATATTGCTTATATAGAGCCCTCCCAGGCTGTGGCGCGAACCTTTCTTGTCGAGAGTCCATAGTATGGCAACGAAGAGTGACCATACGTCGGTCTTGTGCGTCTGCGAGCCGAGTTGCCTCATCTCTGGTGTCATGTATACAGGGGTGCCAGCAAAAGTTGAGGCATTTCCCTGTCCCTGGTGGTTACTGGCACCGAAGTCACCTAGCACAAAATTCCATTGGACAGCCCCCGTCGGATTCGTAAGTCGAATCGTAAAGAATATTCTCAGGCTTCACATCGCGATGAATAATGCCTTTTACTGCAAGGAAATCCAGTGCTCGGAGCATATGCTCGAACATGGTCTCGGCGATGGTAGGAAATGTAGAACGCTCTGCAGAAGAGGCCAATGAATGTAGGGTTCCTTCCTTCCTTGAGTTCCATGTATATGTCTACGCATCCCTTTTCCCATCCGTATGACCCGATACACTCGATAATGCGAGGCTTACAAGGTCTTGTTGCTTGCTTCGAGTACAAGTTTTGCTTAGAGAGAGAAATTTTACTTACATGCTTGATGGCGGAGAGAATGTTGTTGACTTCGCGCTTGATCGTGGTCCTCGAAAAAGAGTCCATCCACGCTCGTTCCGTGGAACCGAAGGGCAGCTTCAATCTCTTGACTGCAAGAAACATGCCCGAGTCCACGTCAATTGCCTTCGAAACGTCTCCGAATTGTCCTGACCCCAACTTTTTCACAACAGCATACCGTATTACCGTATCGGTGTTTACTGATCAAGACCTGCCGTGAGAGAGAATTCTTGTAGGCGATGGCAACATTTCGTCTGGCACGTCGATTGTCGCGCAGATCGTGGGATCGCTTCATGAGCGTGAACGGGGCTGCAAACAAAGAAGCAAATGGACACACTCATTAACACGCAACCCCTGCTACTGACATAAATATGGCGACAAAGTCCTATGGAAGCAATGCGTATTGCAGGTGAGTGCAAGGGGCAAGGAGGTGTGCGGCTCAAAGACGTAAGCGGTGTCGTGGCAAGCGGATTACGCTCACCTAACGCAAAGCCAAGAATGCATGAGTGCATGAAAAGGGGGAAGAAGATAAAAGGGGGAATAGCCACATATTGAGACTGCCATGGCTGAACAAAGGGAGCTTAGCATCAACTAGTAAGGGAAAGTTGGTCGTGGCGTCAATCATAAATGGCACATATATTGATTAGGAATGTAAGTGGAACTAAAGGAGAGTGAATAAAGGAGAATGAACGAGGTGAATCAAACCAATAACATAATCTCTTGATAGCCGCTACCAACTCCAACCAAAACAACAAATTACATACCCAACGCCATTCTTTATATCTCTCTCTACTCCGTAATATGACGCTCTCTTGCGTCCCTTTTCTATACAATGCTAGCCCTGCGCCGAGTTTATGTTCAAAGCGGAGACTATCAAGGCCTATACAGGGAGGGCGAAGGGCTAAGAAGCATGAGTCTCTTGTATAATATCATGCTTTGACCCATATTACTTGATGATATCGTTGCCAGTCAAGCATTGGAAGGTCTTCTAAGTGCCAGTTGGCCACGTCGAAACTGTCAGCTGCCACGCTCAAGTAACCCCACCCCCCCAAAACATCACAAATTCTACCGTCATGCGGTCATGCGGTGCTGATTGAGCCATTCGGATGAGAATTAGGCAGTCGGGGCGGTTGCGGCATCATCAAGGTCGCGGTGCTTCCGTTTGCCCCTCGCTGAGTCGGACGAGCTCTCTCGCACAAGTTCGCTAGAGTACTCGGGGGTCATGGAATCTTCGTCAGCCCATTCGACAACCTCGACCTCCCAGTTGACGGTGGCCTCGGTTGTTTCTGTGCGGCCGAAGTGACGCGTGTGGGCCAACTTTCGGATATGTGACCCCTCCATCATCTGATCAAACCAGGGTACACCGGTAGCCCGCTTGATCACGGTCGTTGAGACGAGAGGTTGGCGGGAAACCTCTTCAGGTTCGTCGATGTCAGGAAGGAGGCCCAATCTGTCGAGGTTGTAAAGATCATCGCGGACTAGGCTGCCGAGGGTCAAGCTAATATACTCGGCCTCGGTGCGGGGTTCCTCTGACCAGTAGGACAAGGGAGTTCCACAGAACCCACAAAATTGGCGTTGGGTATGAGCCTCGTCGGGATGCGAGTAAACTCGGCGAATCATGGCCGGGGATTCATCCGGGAAAAGGGGACGTGTCGTGCTGTGATACCACATGAGTGGTACTCGAAGGTAGGCCGCCAGAGGGGAACCAAGAGGAGCATCTATTGGAGGTAAGAAACGACGAAATGGTTAGCAGACGTACAAGCGAAACAAGAATTCGGACGAAGGAAAGATGGTCTCACGGTGGTGGGCATCGGTATTGAAGACCACTTGTGGTGCACTGTCAGAATCCGGGGCATCGCTGGGACGGTAAATAAGATAAGTATTCCGGCCACACTGGCAACCGCCTCGCAAGGGTTGATCGGATGGCATTTCTATTGCAGGCTTGCAGTATTCAGGAATCCACGACTCCGTGTTTTGAGCTCAATTGGATAATGTACGAAACAAAAGCCTCTCTTCCAAGGACCCTGTCGAGAGGGGGGAAGTCAAGTCGTCAGAATCGAGAGAAGTGGGGTTTCTCGCAAAAACCCTGAATGAGAGACAAAGTCTCAAGGATGAGGCCAATGTCCTGAGAAAACAAAGAAAGTAAAGGATATGACGTGGAATTGGTGATAGGTGGTATTGAATGAGAAAAAAAAAAGGTAGACGAAGGGTGAAAATGCCGAGAGAAAAAAAAGAAGAGAACAGAACAGAACAGATGCCTAGTTCAGGCAGGCTGGAGCTGTACACGACACAAGTCAATCAGTTGAGGTCGTCGCTTTGGGGTTAAGTGGTGTGACGTGATGTGGGCTTCTCTTGGGTCCTCTTGTGGGGGGGTTGGAGGAGCACTAATAACACCTCTTCAGCACTCAAAAAGGGTGTCTCTCTCTCTCTCTTTTTTTTCTTTTTTTTTTCTGTGTAATTTTCTTTATAACACTATCCTCCTCTGCACACTCGCTAATCTAATACTTGACTTGTCATCATAGATAGACAATGAGCTATTACGTGTACTTTGTGATGGTGCACAGGCATCAAGCAAGGCAGGAGGAAGTGGGGGGCTCCAAAGTCCACTAAGCTTGCATTCGGCCCCATCCGTCTCCTCTCTACTGCAAAGGTATGGGTATTGTTAACCTGGCCTGGCCAATACTGAAAGAAGAAAATAGTTTGCTTGTACAAGTAGATATACGGAGTAAGGGAATCTAGGGCAAGCCACAACCCTCTTTGCCTCTCTACTCCTAACTTGCCTCCTTGAAATTTGTACTTGTATCGCTCTTGGTATTGTGAGTTCTTCCTTCCGCTTCCGTGAACTGTGGAGCTCCTTCCCGTCGAGGGCCAGGCCACCGGGGCCATTGGCCGAAGAAGAAAGAAGATTGTGGGGGGGTTTCCCTCAAAATTTTCTAGTTTATACAAGTATTTCCATAGAGTTCTACTCTTAACATACCTACGACGACTTCACCCCCTTCGCCCAATCCCGCAGAACATTCTTCTTAATCTTCCCCGTGCTGGTCTTGGGCAACTCGGCTACAATCTCGACTTCCCGAGGGACCATGAATTTGCTAATGTTGCTCTGGTGTTTCGCCCAGTCAATAAGAGCTGCTGGCTCGAGTTTCTCGCCCTGTTTGATGGTCACATAGGCCTTGGGACGCTCGCCCCAGTGGGAGTCCGGGACGGCAACAACTCCGACTTCAAGGACAACAGGATGCTCGACGAGCATAGACTCCAAAGCCACCGAAGAAATGTTTTCTCCGCCTGTCGAGGTCATGTCAGTGATTGAAATAGTATTGGCTGGCAGAAAAGAACCTCTGAATGAATTTCACCCAAGGATAGGAAAGAAACAATCTACGTACCAGAGATGATTATATCCTTGGCCCGGTCCATGATCTGGATGCTCCCGTCCGGATGCCATACTGCCAAATCCCCCGTGTGCAGACCACCTCCTGCAAAGAGCTTGCGCGTAGCCTCAGGGTCTTTATAGTAGCCCTTGGCACAAATGTTGCCAAAGAAGATGACTTCGCCAATCTCAGTGCCGTTCTTGGCCACGTCGACGAAGATCCCCTCAGGCTGGTCGGTGCGTACGACACGTGCGGGTTTGCTAGTGATGAAGCCATGGCCTTGCCGAGCCATGCGGGAGAATTTTTCGTGCGGAGGAAGATTGTCCCAGGAGGGAAGTTCGTAGCACACCGTAAGGGGCCCGTAGGATTCCGTTAGGCCGTACACATGGCGAGGGTGTAGGTTGAGGTTAGACTAAAAGCAGTGTTTCGTTAGCCATGAGCCTTTCTAATATCAACATGGGTAGTTTTGGCCCACCATCTGTTCGAATAGATGTGCGGTTGGAGGGCTCGCAGCAACTGTTACTGTGACGGGATTAGGAAGGCGGAAAGCTTCCTTAGCTGCACACAGGAGAGTGTTGACTGTCGGTGCGGCATTGAAGTGGGTGACACCCTCCTCCTTCAAAAGTCGCCAAATAGCGGGGTAGTCGATCTTGCGAAGGCAAATATGGGAGCCCCGGGCAGAGGTGATGGCCCAAGGGAATGTCCATCCAACGGCATGGAATCTACTCCGTACAGCAACGCAAATCAGATTGGAAACTCGCCCGATCCATGCACTATTACTTACAAGGGCAATGTCCAAAGATAACGGCACCGGCCATTGGGTACATTGAGCCCCGACTCGATGACGTTTGCGAGGGCAGCTAGGTAAGCGCCCCGATGAGTGTACATGACACCCTTTGGCCGAGATGTGGTTCCCGAAGTGAAGGGGATTGCGATTAGGTCGTCCTCACTTTTGGGGCCGCATTGGACTTCGAGGCCGTCCCATCCCTTACTTCCATTGGCGGTGTCGTACTGGAGACCCTCCAAGACAGCCTCATCGAAGGGACCCGACATTTCACCTTCCGTGGCATCGGTATCCTACGAAAATGAGGCGTCAGGAGTTTGGTTCGAGACAGCACAGCAGACGGGGATGGAGTCGTGTCTGATGAGAAATGGGTACCCACAAGGTCAACAATCAGCGGTACATTAGGGTGGCTCTTGCGAAATGTGTCTAATAGGGGGATGAATTCCTGATCGGCAATTATGACATCCACCTCAGCAAAGTCAAAGATGTAGGCGATATCATCTTGCTTAAGTCGGTAGTTGACAGGCACAATGACAGCACCGGCTGCTGGAATGCCGAATATGGACTCGAGGAACGCCGGCGTATTAGGGGCGAGAAGGCCAACACGGCAAAAATTGTGGTTTAGTAGGTAGTACGCAAGGCCACGAGCGCGATCAGCAAACTCGCAGTAGGAACGTCGGAGAACTTTGTCGTTGGTGGTAATATGGAAGATGGCCTCGGCATCGGGCTCAATGGCGGCGGCGCGTGGAAGAAAGGACGTGGGCGAGAGATGGTGAATATGCGGAGGACTGGCGGGGTGGAAGAGATGGTCGAGGACGCTGCGGAGACGGGATTGGGGGCCCGACATGGCGAAGACGTGAGGGGCGAGTCTCCGTGTTTGGACGAGATGGACGTGAAATTGAGTGTTCAGAAGAGGAAAAGGAGGGGATAAGGAGAGGATAAGGAAGCGATGGGGATATGACGGGAGGGAATGAGATCGTATATATACGGAGGAGGAGTGAGTGAGCTCGGATCCGCAGTATGTTTCGCAGCGAGAAAGTGGGTGTGGGAGCTCCAAAACTGCTAGTGCTTTACAGGATCGCGAAGGCAAGGATAGAAACTTGGGATTGGTTGTAACCTCGTCCGAGGACCTAAAACTGTTTGACGGCTTTTTCAATCGAGCTCTTTTCTTTTTCGTGAGCGAGCTCACAATAATACGGCATTATATCCAGCTTCAAAGGCATTGCCGAGTATTGAAGAAAGACTCTATTTGTATTTCCCACAGTGAAGCTTGAGACCGTAATCTATTACCACGAGGTCACGAGGTGATAGCCGGGGTAGGCCGAATGGTTTCTGTGGTGTCAAGTGGGAAACAAACTAATAGTAATAGGCGTCTCGGCCTTGCACGGGAAAGCGGATTTAGCTTGTCTTTTAGGGGGTCTAATACGGAGTACTCCGTACTCCATAAACTATCAGACAAGAGAGGAGACGAGACAGGGGGGGGGATATGGTGGTTTGGAGTCTGGGTCCACCCCCGCACGAATCGGAGGGTGGACAATTGGGGCAAATCATGGGGCATTTTGACGTACTGATACTACTCTCTCTAGCTTGAAATTGTGTACCAGTACTCCGTACTTGGAGCTCTCCTCGGAAGAATTCGCATGTTCTTCCCAACGGCAAAACGAGAAGCAAGTCCAATCCTTCAGGGACAGGAAAACGAGAAGCCGCCAGGGTTGAGATGTAGTTTAGGTGTGCTGGCTAGTATCAATGCACGTATACGATAGGGCATTGAAATCAATATCACTTTGGTTGTCCAACGTGCAAGTTGATGAGCCACCACCGCCACCAAAAAATAAGCGTGCCACAACAACAGCCTCAGCCAGCCACAGCCAGCCAGCCACACAGCACATGGCCTGGCCTGTGAGCCTCCGTCTTAACTGCTTCGTTCAAGACTTCTTGATTCACCAAACCATATTCGTTCACACCAGTAATTCAATCATCTCATCGTTTCACTTGACTTCCCTTCCCAATTTCGTTCTTCAAACCCAGAATTCCTCTAGCCGAAGCCAACGCCGGCATGGCCGCCTCCACCACAGCCCGCACATTAGGCGAGCAAAAACTCAGTAGCAGACATCATGTTTACAGATCACTAAATTTGCAAATGGGTTGTGGCAATCTTTCATTATCGTATGAAAATGACTAAACTGAAAAGGTAGTATTCGCCCGAATGCACCTGGACTTTGCCAAATTGGATTACGACACCCGCCCATTGCCGAGATCGAAAGGAAATCACAATATAAAAAGATCGAGTCCTTGTTACCCTGCTTGCGCCCACGCCCGGGTAGCTTCTCGACAGTGGTGACATAGTGAAAGAAAGATACATATACTATTATTGCAAACGAGGAGGCAACGAAGCTCAACTCGGAGACTAAACGTCTTGCTAAGGAAAAGAGAGTGTATTCCGGCTTTCCGAAGGTGATAACATCTTGTTGTTGTCCAAACCTCCAGCAAGTTGGAATATTGTCCGTTCATTGGTGATCTTCAACCGACCTCGTCTCTAAAGCGACCACCACAGAGGTTCCAATAGCTCCCGGGTTTGCGGTAGTGTCGCTGTTCTGCTGAGCGCTAGTTTCTGCCCATACGCTTGTTTGAACTTGCCCGAGAGGATGTCCTAAGTGGGCTGTCGTGCCACCATAAGTACTTGAAAAGTTTGGCGAGGCCGAGCGATGCGTAGGACCAGATACCAACGATGCCCGTTCCGGAGATTTGCGTTTCCGGGTTTGGACCCGGCACATGTTCTTTGCTTCAGACGGCCCCGTCATGTTTCGTTCAGCCATCGAAATTGCAGATGTAGAAGCAGCAGGAGCCGAGTACGGCTTCTTCTTTCGAAAAATGCCTACCACGATACCCCCAAGCATTGCCCATCCGTTCGGTCGCGACCCTGCTGAAGGGTCAGCCAGACCAGGACGCATCCAGAAGGCTGGCCTTGGGGACTGGCTGTAAGCTGACTCCGTCTGTGGCATGGGGCCACTCGAATGGGCTTGACCTTGTGTCTGTTTTCTCGGGTTGGTGCCTGCAGTGGGATACGGGTTCTGGACCTCACGTCCGATCTCGAGGTCGGTGTCAAAGCCCGTGATGCGGGTGTCCGAGGGCCCGCCCAGCTCAGAGACAGTAGAGATAGTATTACGGTCATTCTCAGTGTTACTAGAAAATGACTTTTCCAACATGTCTCTAAGGTTTCGTATTCCTTCGTCAGTCTCTATGCTTCGGAGGCTCCTTGGGAGGAGGATGGGGGGTATACAAAATACTCACGTCGTGTTAGGTGCCCTGTTCAATGCCACGCGCGAGTTGACAGTCGAGCCGTTGGACCTCGATTGGGAATTACTAGATGACCGATCTGGGTCGTAGTTCTCCTTAAGTACTGGGAAAAGACTTCCCAAGCCCAAGAAGACGAGCTGTCGACGGTACGAGTTGATGGCATCTTTCGTCATGCCAAAACACCCGAAAATGGGCAGTGCGGTTAGGATGGAAATCCATCGCGAGTTCATGAAAAAGAAGTCGATCTTGTACGACGGAACAAAAACGACGGTGTTATAAGGATACGGGCCACTCTTGATGGCCGTGAAGTTGAGGGGCTGCAGAGGAAGAATGATTTGCAGGTTCCCGACCAGAAATGCGATGGTCAGGGGTAGGTAAGGGACGAGTACGATGACAGACATGAAGTAGAGTCGTCGGCGTGCTCTTTGAGTGCGACTCTGTGCCGTGTTGTTAGAGCTGAGGGCGGTTCGGGTAAGTCTTTGGATATCCCTGAAGCGGATATAGGTGAGGACTGATGTGAAAACAGATTAGTTTTCTACACCCGAGAGCATGGATCGAGGAAAAGCAGGGATTCATTCTTACCGCCCATGGCGGCCGACCCGACGGCGTAAATGGGGTTCGGCAACAAATAAATGACTAAACTCAACCAGTCGTTCGAAACCGTCGATGTACAACCTATGAGAGTTCCTATCTGATAGCGGTTGCTGGAAACAGGGTATAAGAAGATGGCCTGCAGCAGAGGCCAAGGAAATATGATGAGTGCCTGCTGCCAGCTCTTCTTCCGCTTCTCACGTACGGTAAGCTCGTTCGCACGGACGAGGGCCAACTGGTCAGCCAGGTTTTTCATGATGGCAAAGTTTGACGACGCATACACCACAGTAAGCGGAAAGTAGATGTACGAGTGCATGTCGCAGTAACCCACACCATCCCACCACTTGCTTGTGTCGTCGTCGTGCCAGATTAGTGCATTGATGACGGTGAGAGTGTTGAGAAGTACGACGGTCGAGATGAAGACGACGGCGGGGAACTCGCCGTTGCGGTGCAGGATGCGAAGAGGCACCCAGCAGACAAGGTTTGAAAGGATTCCGAAGATGACTCGACAGATGAGGTTGGCCAGGAGTGCGTGCCGGTGTTGGGGGCCGATGTTATCGGGGTCAGTGACAGCACCGATCATGACTTCATTGAACTCTGGGAGTGAGGTGTCGATTATCAGTGGAGGGGCCATTTTGGCGTCTGAAGGCAAGATGTGCCTTGCTTGTATGGGTGTTGAGAAAGGATATCAGTGGATGTGGCAGAAAAAGAATGTGTGTCTCTGATGAGAGAGAGCTCTCCTTGTTTTTGACTTTACTTCTTAGCAAGAAGAAAAGTAATACCGAGGGGGATAAGTATAGACTCGATACTGAAAAGCGCAGCTCTCGTCTTTGTCGAGCTTGCTGCTTCTGCCCGTTCTCCTGGGCAGTCCTTTGGTCTTATACGACAGTCGAAAATGCTTTATAGCTCGCAATATCCGCCAAGGGTTGATGATGAAACCAAAACGGAGCTTCGTGCTTTGTTCCTCTGGCAACTTCCACCAACACAGCTCTCGCTCTCCTCCAATGGCCAGCTTCCCTCCCTGTCTTGAGAGAAGAAAAGGGGAGAAAAGAGGAGCCAACTCTGCAGCGGTCGTCAAAAACGACAAGGCAGGGGCGAGATGTTTCTTTCAGGTTTCTCAAGATGAGCAGTGGACTACTGCCGGGGTTATTTCGAAGGCGAAGGATGTCAGTGACGAGAGACAAGGGCGAGACAGTAACGCGTCCAGGATGTCAGAACCTCTTTCTGTGGGGGTAATGTCTCGAAACGACGATCTCTCTTTCTGTATGGTATGGGATCAAGAAGAGATGAAGGTCAATCTGGGAATGAAGATGGAATCAAGGTTGTAGAAGAGTGTTTGGAAAGACGAGACCTTGTCTCCATGGCTGAGAGGAAGAAAGGAAGAAGTGTATCTCAAGGAGGTCCCGAGAAAAGTAGTATAGAAGGAGGTGGGAGTGAAGAAAGTATACCGAAAATAGGGCTATTGCTATTCCGGACAAAGAGACAGAATAGAAATCAAACTGTTGGTTGAACAAGTGAGAATAAATAGAGGGATAAGTGAATAGACCGCCTCTTTTCCGCAGGGAGCGGCAATTCATCACACAAGTCAACGTAAACGCGATAAAAAGGTTCCCTATTCAAACGATTCAAGAAAGGGAAGAAGAAAACTTGTTATTCCTCCATTCGTCTATCCTATTCTACAGGTAAATAGCAAAGCCCATCGATAAGCCTAGCCAAACCGCCATAGATGAATACCCAACAATTTTTATTTTTAGACAGAAGGCACTCGTCAACGATAGGATCCTCTACAAGGGACAGGCCCGGCCATTTCCATTGACAAGGGGCAAAATGCAACTTTTGAGTTGGCGTCGTTTCTATTCAAGTCGAGATTGGGAATAGCGTCCATGTCGGATATCATGGCTGTGGAGCCGGATGCTCAATAGAGCCCCTTGTCAATAGGATATGAATAGATCTCCCTCCCTCTTTACGAAGTAGGTTGCCAAGATGATTTTTCTTTAGCATTTGAGGCCTTTCTATCTTCTGGTTGGTGGAAATACGTTTTTGGCGAGTTATTTTTGGTCTTGTCGGAGTTGCGTGTTCTTCAGGTTGGTTTGGTGGTTGAAGGTTGCCTTCGAAGGGGGGGGGGGTTAGGGCGTTATGTTTGATATGGCATCTGCCATCATATGATGATGTATGTAGCCACTTGTCAGTTTCGATTCGGCATTTTGACTTGCTTCATGAGATCAGTGGGTTTCGAGGTAATATATACGGAGTAGAAATAAATGGCATTATGTAGACTTTCTTCCGAGCTTTTGATGCGAACTCGGAGACTAAAATACAGAAGTAACCTCAAGTCATATTCTTCCTTTTCCATGACCTAATTTTTATTTTTCTATCCCCTCTACCAGTCAACCCTCGTACATCACCTAGGGAGGGGGGGGGGGGGGGGGGGGGCGGGGCGCCGGCGCCGCGGGCGGGGGGGGGGGGGTGT
>JADHKT010000108.1:87588-103988 GCA_019925285.1 Graphium sp. VPRI43844
CACACTTTTTATTTTGATCGCCCCTCCCCCCCCACACCCTGCTCACACACAATGCCAACCGCCCCCCCCCCCCCCCCCCCAAAAAAAAAAACACGATAAATACTGTTGTATTTGTTTGCCAACTTGTTCGAACAAAACAAGCATTTCGAAGAAAATGGGTATTGGGTACAGATTTGAACGAAAATTCCTTTTAAACAATAAACAGAGGAAGCTGTCGTCTCTATTAAGCTCCCTTAACGCCTCCCTGAAGACGGCGCATCGCCTCACGATGTGCTTCCATAAAGTCGCCCTGACGCATTCGCTCTTCGAATGCTCGTTCGTTGCGCTCCTTTTCGAACCTCTCCATCTCGCGTTTCTGGGCCTCGGCCTCCTTCTGGCTCAGTAAAATGCTTCGTTGCATCTCAATATTTCGCTTTACATTGTTTTCGCGGCCCGAAGCCATCGTGGAATTAGCTCCGGCCCACCCTCTAAACTGTCCCGAAGGTGTCTCGCGCCCGCCCGATGGAACGACGGGCATTCCAGCCCGTAGATCTACCGCTACAGACTGTCGGAACTGTGCTAGCTTTGCGTCCCGCACCGCTGCTGGTGGCACCGATGATTTTCTTTGTGGCTGGTGCGAGTTATAGGCTGCACTCTCGTGTGCCGAGATGGGACCGGGGAACATGGCCATGCTACTTGATGATCGTAAGCCTAGTGCCGAGCCTGGAACGCCAGTCTGGCTGCTTTGTCGGATAATGGCCCTTCGCTGACTGAGAGGCATATCGTCATCGTCATCGCCCATGTCGCCCGAGGAGATTCCCACCCCAGAGCCGTAAGCCGGCCTGCTACTGTACGAAGGGAAACCGCCGTTGTGCATAGATCCTGCGTCACTCGCCACGCGGTAGCCACTGGCTCCCGCAACGAACGCGTCCTGTTGACCAAAGAGCATACTGGAGCTGGCGTGTACATATGGTACCGTACCCTGAGCCTTGTTGGTGAGGTACGCATCTCGCTGTGCCATGAGCAGTTGCGGGTTAGCATACGATTGACGGATGGGATTCGCTGGCCATGTTCCGTGGACAGATGTGTTGGCTGAACTTTCACCCTCCAGTTGCGTCGGGCTCTGGCTCATCCGGCTGTCTCGGCTTAGGTCTCTTGCCAAGTTGGTGGCTGATGAAGGTCGATGCATGTCGGCCGCCGATGTCGAACGAGACGCGCCTGGACTGCTCTCCTGGCTAGATCCCTGTGCCGGGGTTGGCTGTTGCTGATATTGTTTTCCGAGCACAGACGTGGGCGAGTCTTGCCGCATCGACATTGTAGAAGCTACTCGCCCGGGCCGAGGTGCACCGTCCTCGGCTGTCTGCTGGAGCTCTTCAACATTGAGTGGTGCCGGAATTTCCCGAACCTGGTCTCGACTCTCCGCTTCCTCCTCACTCGAATACTCTGCAAGGTTGAGGGGCTCGGGCATCGGCGCATCAGCTACAGTAGCATGCTTCACCCATTCGTTTGTTCGAAATTTCATGGCCGTCCTAGAAAGTCCTTCGGGCAGCAGTTCCTTCTTGAGCGTCACAGGCGTTGTATTAACACGGGCACTTGATGACCCCCTACATGTCACGTCCTTAACTTCCGCAAGATAGTTCTGATCAATGGAACTCGCTGGTGCGTCTGTATCTGTGGCCTTTTCCTTTGAAGATGATTGTTCCTCCAGTTTATCGTCGTTAGGCGTTTCTTCTGCTATATCGGTGGCAGCTGGCGTGGAAATGGGATCCCCGGCTTTCGTGTTGCCTTCGGTTTTTGGGGAATCGTTTCCAAGATCCGCCCGAATCTCGATACTTCCCCGTTCCGGTCGGCCAAGGATCGTGCTTCGGTCACCATCGAGGCTCTCATCGTCAACTGTAGCTGCGATAGACCCATTGTCGTCCTCACGCCGAGAACTTCGGGGCACAACAATGAGTTTCTCCCTGCTGGTCTCTTTACGTCCCACAAGTGATTCATTGTGTGACCTCTGAGAAAGGCTCCGCAGGAGACGTGCAGAGTGCTGTGAGAGCCGTTTCGCAAACGAGTCTCTCCTGCTTCTTCCGCCTCCCTCTTCATCGTCGGCAAAGGTAGCAACAGAAGACCTGTTGCCAACACTACGCGTTTCAAGATTTGCGTCCCCATCTTCCTCGACGACCTGGAAAGGCAGAGCTACAACACCTGGTGGCGGCGATGGGGGCCCGTATCTGCATGAACCTGGCTGCAATTGAGGTCTCAAAGACCGGGATTCCCTAGCATTTTCCTGGATCCATGCCTTCTCATCAGGGTCGACAATCGATTCCGTTTCCGGGCGGTCAGGGCCATCGTCCTTCACCACCCGAACCATTACGACACCGCCTTTTTGCTCGATCCCACTCACAGCTCGCTTAGGGGGGGCTGGCTGAGGTGCTTCTGGGTCCGGCATCATAACTTCGGCAACTTCTGATGCTGTTTCGATAGGGGAGGTAGGTGCGTCCTGGTCAGTCGATGTCTTTTCGTCTCGTCTCTTCTCATTACCAATCTGGGACACGCCTGAGTCGCCAGATCCCAGTGTCGCAGTATCCCCTCCATTTCCGTATGTTCGTTCCCACTCTTGCCGTTCCCTTGCATTCTGTTCTTCCACCTGTCGTCCTATTGCCTCCTCTTCCTCTTGTAGTTGGCGCTGGTCCTCGGCTTGCAGAGCAGCCCTCTTGGCCCGTTTCTCTTGAACAACTTTCCAGAGCTTCATTTGCGACACGATTCCGGCGAGACAGAGAATCACGATTCCTGCCGTTTCGACACGGATGCCTTTCGTAACGGGGTAGGTGACCGTTCCAAAGGGGAAAAGTTGGTCATTGAGGTCCCAAATATAGACCCAAAACTCTTTCAGGCCGGCGCGACTGAAGCAGTCAATCCCGAGGATCGTAACCGTCGCACCCGAAAATGCAATGGACACTAGCATGGCATAGTCCCTTGTGTAGCGGCTAAAATAGAAGCCCATAAATCCCAGGGACAAACAGGCAATGAAGATTATCTTCGGGGTCGACATGGGCAGTAGCCCCCCGCTCTTTAGTGTCAACAGCCACATACTGAAGCAGAAGCCGCCGAGAACGCAACCTAAACCCTCGGTCATCTCTTTGAAAATCGTGGCGCCCCCTCCTAAGACCAAGCCTGTGATGACGACTGCGACCACATAAGCACCTTGGATGGCATTGCTGACGGGGTGAGGCATCACGTAGACGATCAAAACAGTGGTGGCCAAGCTGGCAAGGAATGCGGTCGACAGAAGGGTGTGAAAAAACGGGCTCCGGATTCCAACAAAAGTATGGGCTGTACCGGAAATGATGAGGATAACTCCAGCAACGGCCCAGCCGGGAGTAATGATGGGTTCGATTGGAAGTTGGTCCTCGGGAATTGTGACTAAAATTTCAGGGTTAGCGACGTTGGAGAACAAACGGACTGTCCCCAATAACATATCTGATCTGCACTTTGGGACAACTATATGGGTATTCTTACAAGTCAAGATATCTGTGGTAGATGCCGGCTCGTTTTGGCTGTCAGTCACAGAGGCCGTCGGGCTGGTGGTTGGCGTCAATGAAGTATTTGATTCCTGTTCCGACTGTGGGCTTTGTTCAGGATCCTCTGGTTTACTGTCCTCCGGGGCAGGGGTCGGCGTCAGCTCGACATCCTGACGGCGCACATGGGTGGGAGGATGTGCAATAACGAAATGAAGGTAGAGGAAAAGGCAGAAAAGAACCGTTAAGGTGCGTCTTGATAGCGGCAACATGACGGGTGCGAGGCTCAGCCAGCCAATGGCTGGTCACCTTGAGCTGCGGCGTGATGAGTTGTGGGAGGGATATCAGTGTCGTTGGTGCATATAATGTCCTATTTGAAAAGCACTCAGAAGTAATTGGCGATTGGAAGTACGGTTGAGCAACCAAACATGACGTATAGAATGGGTGTTATTGGTTTAACTCAAGACGTTTCTCTCACTCGAGGACGAGTCGTTGGGAGTTGGTTCGAGATGATGAGTGGGAACCGGGAAATGGAAGATCCGGATGCTTTCAAGGACTTGGGGGGAGGACCGTATTATTAAAGTAACGAGTACAGCCACTACCTGAGGGGTGGAGCAAATGAAAAGGAGAGAGAGTTCGAGAATGGTCAGCCAAGGAAAGAGATGAAAAGAGCAAGAGATGCCGATTTTACTCTCTTCCGCGTGTAAGAGCAGGGGAGTAGGTAGTTTTCCAAGGTGTGGGGGAGGGCAATCCGGCCATTGTGTAAGACACATCAAGGTACAGCTAGTCGCACGCCATAGCTCGATACGATGCCAAAGGCTAAAGTACTCCATTGGTTAGTCTGATAGGATGGGGCGATTCGGGAGTTAATACGGAGTATTCAGACAGGGAAGGGCCAGTGTCGAAGGACAGAGCCTGGATGAGAGACGTGGACGGCCGTGAACGGGGAGGGGTGTGTATCAAAGGAGGTGTGGGCTTTGGCAAGTCTCGGGATGGGGTTAGGGAGTAAGACGGGTGGATCTCAAACAGGGAAAAAAAAAAACGGCCAGGGGAGAGGAAAAAGAACAAACCAATACTAAACAAGAATAGCAGATAAGATCGAAGGAAATAAGATTGGCACCAGGATATGGTTTGTACGGAGTATTACTGGATGTCGCTTCACCAAGCACATAAGCTTCCACAAGGTTGGGTGGCGGTCTGCTTTTGTTGCAAGATCATGGAAATGTAGTATAGCAAAACTCGCATCCATGACACTTCTTGCCCCCCCAAAAAAAAAATGAGAAAAAAGAGAAAAAGAAAAAAAGAAAAAAGCCCCATGTGTGTAAAGAGCACTGAGGATCTGTGCCAAGGTGAAGAAGGTGCATGACTTGACTCACACAAACGCACAGAATTGCAAGGCGGGCGACCGACTGCAGACAAACAAACTGGTTCCGTGCAAAGAATCTGCTCCAACAGCTGTGATAGCCTGCGATAGCCCCTTAGGTTATTGCTGACATACCACTGTGCTTTGCACCTTCCCTTGTGGTGCACGCATGAAGAAAGTTTTGTTGGGGAAAGAACCTGCGATGATACCAAGTAAGGAAGGAGCAGGGGACAGGAGGGCAGAGGGCAATCTTTTTCTTTCTTGTGGCTCATTTTATTTTACTCAGTGTCCGCTGTTTGCGTATCCTCGCCTCGAGCAACATCAAGCCCGCCAGCCACTTTGATCAAGCCAATACCCAATTGCTAACTCAAGTACGGAGTGTTATAATCTTAATTTTCTTCCATGCTCCTTTCGCTGTTAACAGCCTATCAATACCACCTTTCCCATGCACAGAGTCACGTTTGATCTGTCCCAGGCAACACCGTCTCCGCTAGCTCTCTACCAGGGTCACACGGGGGGCAGCGAACCTAGCACAGTTGTATTTAGGGGTGTTGTTTGGCCGGATTTAGCTCCATCCTGGTCAATGGAGGAGATTACTAGCTTCCGGCTTTGGCTTGACCTGTAGTATTAATAACAGACTGGTTCAGCGCCAGCCGCCCGGCTGCCAAATAACCCGGAAATGAAAACCGATAGCCCGTGGATTGGCCTTCGGGCAGTGAAAAGGAAATCAAAATCTTGAGTGTATCCATAATGGAGGAAAAAAGGGAGCCATTGAGCCTTGAAGGAACAGACTGAACTGTCCGCATTTGCACAGACACTCAAGGCATGAAAACTAGCATGAACCTCGCCTGGGTCGAGAAAGGGGTGGGATGGGATGACCAGGTAGCTCTTTGCATGAATTTGAGCTCCTGAACAATACCAAGTCGTTCACCTCTCACACGCCCCCAATGTTACAGCCACAGTAAATACAGGCGGTACCCTCTAACAATCCCCGCCGCAAACACAACCGATGAGCAGGCCAGCCATGCCTCATCACACGGCGCCACTCTCCTCGTTTGAGCTGGGGAGATTTCCCCTCCAGCCAATGGGTGAGATGTGTGACTGAAAGGGAAATCTACACTTTCCTTTTGTTTTCTAATTAATTGGAGGAGAAAAAGAAACGAGCCCCCAAAGCCAGCCACTGCGACAACAATGTCTGCCTACGGAGTATGTATCCGCCTGCCACAGCCACAGGGTGTTGCCAGGATTGGAGGACACGGGGGTTGATTGGCTGCTTGGCTGATCATGCAAGCCCGAGGTTGATCAGCCATGAACTTCGAAGGCCTGTCCCAACTCTCTTTACAAAAATGGGATACGTCTCTCACAGCCACAAAACCAGTTGATCTCGACCCCGACTCCTCCGTATTTACATAAAAACTACAACACAACTAGGCGCGATAATACACCAGCAGAGTCTCCTATCTGAACAGGCACTCCTCCAGAGGCCTGGCCAGCCATATTGAGAGGCTGTCCACTAATACGGAGTAATAGCAGATGTCTTGAATTGGTCGCAGGACGAAGGAACAGCAAACAAGTCCTATTAGTGGCCAGGCCAGGCCTCCGGGCCTCCTGTGTTACAATTGGGGAGGTTTCTCCCCTCCTCATTAGCGCTACCTGCCCCTGTGCATATTGTGTAAAGAATTGCTGCTTCTTCTGTCCACTGTATCCACTACGAAGGAACAAGACATTCAACGCTGTCTAGTGCCCCATCTAAACTAGTTTAGTACTCTCCCGCCACTGACGTGTGCACACCAAAAAAGAAAGAATAAAAAGTCAAGATGGCCTGGCCATCAATACGGAGTATGTATTTGTAGAAAATTCACTCGAGAATTTTAATATATTATGGCTGGATCAAAATGGTATGTATGGCTATTGCTGCAGGCGACGGGGAAATGATACCCTTCACAGCTCTCACGTTGTAGTATTGTCTAACAGCCCTAACAGCCCTGCTGCTCACAAAGCCTAGCGCACCGGCCGGGTACCCCTGAAAACAGCCCCGAAAGGCGAAAGGCCAAAGGCGGGATGGATGGGAAAAGCTAGGCGTTCCAGGGGAAGAGGAATGGATGGCAGGATTCGAATTGTGACCCGTTGGATCGGGATGAAAATAAAAGAAGGGTCATGTTGCAGTTGGGTGGGTCGGACGATAATCCGTTGGGCCTGGCCCTGTTCTCCCTATTTAGAGGTCGATCAGGGTGAGGCAAGCTTTGCGAGCGAGCACAATGGCGACATCGTGGACACAGACATTCAAGCGAACTGCAGCGTTCGGTTGGCACGGCTTGTCGTAGAAACCGCATTCTACTCCGTATCAACAGATCAAACCCATTATTATTACGGGCCGTAATTCACCGACATAGCGGTCATGGGCTCGGAGCTCTCATGTGTATGTACAAGTATGTATGTACAAGTACGGAGTAAATGTGTACAGAGTCAAAGTGTACGGAGTAGTCCAAGTTCCACCCCCTACTAGTACTGGGGTTTATTTCTATTTGCACTTGCGGGTAACATCAAACAGGAAACGGCTGGGCCATACGTGTAAAAGGTACGGCTTGTGTCTGAGAGGAGCAGGTATGGCAGAAACAATGGCACACACGCACACGTACAAGCAGCCATAGGCTAAAGTGGTGACGTTGATCTGGCTATGTCTGGCCGTGTCTTGCCAGTGCCGTCTTGGAAGGAGATCTCCCCTTTGTCGCAGATTTGGGCCCCATTTCTTCTTCTTCTTTTTTTTTTTCTCGCCGTTGTATTGAATCGGTACCGAAATTCCATTACCTTCGGCCCAGAAGCCAATTAACCGACGGTCGGTCGAGTCAAGATTGTATCAGTGTGTCCGAGTAAAGGTGGACAGAGGGACGGTCAAATGTATTGCAATGCAACCAACGTCCAGTCAAGTTCACGTCTCCTCGATCTTTAAAATACTCCATGAGTTCTATGGGCTCCATTCATCAGGAACGGAAGAACTGTCATTGGTCGGCGCGCGCGACATTAGCTCCATTAGCTCCATCGCGAGAACTAAGCACACACCCCTTCAGCCTTCAGTGCGCACTAATAGTAGTTTACCAGCAGCTTTCTCAGTGGATCTTAAGGGGGTGTCGATCAAATCAAGGATTGGATAAAGCCACCCTTTGCAATGTGCGATGCGGTCTGGTCTGTGTGCTTGCTAGCTACACAGCAAGATTCGATGGATGCGTGTCTCGAGACTCGTATCTATTACTCTTCGTTACAGCGCTTGACTATGGTATATTGGCTTTGAGTCTGTGATTGATACGCTTCCCTGATTGGCGACCGTCGTCTGGTCTCATCTCAGGAAGCCGTGTGCTATCGCAGATTGTAACACAGGAAGTGCACACAACTTTGGAAGCCCTTAAAAAGACCAATTGAACACAGCGAAGTTTTTTCAACAAAATCTTGCCACTCGGGCAACACAAACATTCAAGTCGGGGGATGCATTGTGTCCTCTCCTTTTACGGAGTAGATCAACTTGAAAGAAGGAAGCATACGGAGTACTTGTACCTCATCTTTGGTCGGATTGCCTGGTGGACCTTGCGCATGCCAGCCTCGCTCACCGCCCTCTCGAGTACACGTACAACCAAGTTCTATCTACTCCGTATCTGGGGCAACTTTGGTCATATTTCGTCCAGCGAAAAAAAAAAGGGCAAGTGTGTTAAGCCAAGGCTGGACTAAAGGATTTGCGAATGTGATATATCAAGTTCTTCTTTTCTTATTCTCGCAGTGGCCTGCGTGTGAATCATGCTACATCCCAAGATTCGGGAGGGAAAACCCTTGATCAACAACCAAACTAGTAGTACTCCGTAATAGTTTACACGAGCTGACTGAAATTCGCAATCGCGGTCCCACGTGCCTTGCTAGCACGTTCCGCACAGGGATAACGCGTGTGATTTTTCGGTTCTGGTGGTTGAAATTCTTCTTGACGTTTGCTCCAGAGTGTTCATGAAAGGTGTGGGAGTAAGCCGGACTCTTGACAGGGCTATCAAGTGTGGTTTACATCCAACATCTCCTAATGATCCCCAAGCAGCAATTTGAGTTTTTTAGTACATACCTTTGAATGCAGTCTTCGTCACTCTCTACCCCGTAGAGAGGGTCTAAAATCTTATCCATACATCCATGATAAGACCCCGACAACGAATAAGCAAATATGTACAAGTACAGAAAATGGACGAGCGTTGGGTTGTCTGTCCTGTCCACTCGGTAAATTCGACAATGGGTCATAACGAATCAGAACGTGCATGGTTGACTGAGGCTGAAATCCAGGCCGGGATTGGGCTGCTCGGTTCATAGATGGACACTTCTGCCAGGGCTGGCCTGGCCAAATTGATTATTTTCTTCTCCTCTCTTCTTCTCAAAAGGCACGTCTATCGAGAGTTTCAAGTCTGCTTTCCTCCAGCTTATTACTACTCCGTACACCATTATCGAGTCTCGGTTCAAAGAAAAGAAGTCGACGGCGTAAAGTTAGATGGTGTCATCACCACGTCGAAGCTAAGAGTGTCAAGACAAATGTAGCCCGCTGCCAGCCTGACACTACGGAGTACACTCTCGCTTCTTAGTGGTGGATATCACGGGGATCAATGAAAAAATTCCAGGGGAAATTGGGCGGGACCGAGACATCCAGCTCCGTGTCTCTGGTGGCACATTCATTCAGGTTTGCGAGAGAACTTCGGTATTCAATTCGATGAGTTTGCCTAGAGAACAAGAAAAAAAAAGGGAAAATTAAGCATTTTGACGGCGAATGAGCCGGTGTCTTTGCAAAGGGTCCTGCTGGTTGATGAACAAACATAGAATATTTGGATTGGTGAAGTCATGTACTCCGTAAGCCGATCCTGCATTTTTTTTTTTTGGCTTGGCTTGGCTGGCCAGCCAGCCAGCCGGTGGCGGCTGCAGAGAATGTGGCATCGGCAGTGGACAGACAAGCCTGTAATAAGCTGTAAGCCCCCAGGTACCCCATATCCGGGCTGGCCAGTGGGGTCCCTTTCAATGCATACGTGTGCGGAGTACTGTTAGTGGCTATTCCAGTGCCCCTAGCCATCCTCTTCTATTATGTACTCTGTAAACCTAACCCTGGAAATAGTATGGGGTGCAGGTCACCGCCTGCAGCAGGTGTCCAGAGAGAGTACAGCGATTAGTTAAAAAAAAAAGAGAGGAAAAAAAACGAAAGAACGAAAGAAAGAAAGAAAGAAAGAAAGAAAAACCCCAGTGCATCCCAAGAACAAATTCTCGAGATATTTACTGTGTGGAGAAGCTTCATAATGGCCTGGCAAGGCCAGCCATACGGAGTATCAAGTACGTGTAGATTGCCATGCTACGTTGATAGATTAGCGGTACGTAGTATCAATGAGAGTCCCTTACAGAGTAAACCAACATTCGGCTCGACAAATTAGGGCGAGCGACAAGGGGGTTCGGAACCAAACTGAGTGAGGGTTCGCGTATCTCTGCACCGCCCGCAGTGGATCGAGTCCGTGCCAGCAGCGATTGATGATGCCACGCCAACTCCCTGTCGAGCTGAGGCCACTGAAAGACGCGGGGGAAGATGACGATTGGGAAGCGCCAAAAGCGAAGAAAGATGGTGTATCCGATGGCCTGGGCCCAAGCCTAAAATCGCGACACCAAGATGATTTTCAATCCTCGAATCCTTGTACTTAGAATTCATACTGGTTCTGCATCAGCCCCGTAGTTGACTCTTTAAAAGCTCAGGACTGCAAACAGTGGTAGAAAGCCGCCGCGAAATGACAGGCACTTCATCCAGCCCATGCCCGTCTCAACTCACAGAGATTATGCTCTAGCTGACGTGATGGAGTGGTGGATGGCAGCTCTCAATCTGATGATGATCGTCGCACCTGCAGATGCCATATGCAGCCCATTTTAGCATCGTTTTTTTTCACATACAGACACTAATAGATGGCGTTGTTTTGATCTACCAAACATCTTGGTTGATTACAGCGTTGATTTTTTTTTTCTTTTACGCTGTCACATGCGCCGCGAGATAGACTTCTTAAGCCTCAACTAATGAGTATTCTAAGCCTCAGAGGGTGTGGGTGTCGAATAGGGTAGCAATATCAAACCCGATGAAAGCTGCAAGTGTGACATCTTCATAACATCTTCGGCGTACTTACCCCCTCCATCAAAACTCAAAACCCCCCGAGCTGAAATCAGCAAATTGCATCAGCACATTGTCTTCAAATGCCACGTGCCTTGTCTGTCGAAGCACGTTTCCAAACTCAACTTCTCGGACCTATTTCGTGGAGGGTAAATTTACTCCGTACACATTGTCATCGGAACGCATGTGCCAATCGATCCTTCGTGTTCCTCTTTCTGGAGATCGACAGAGGAGTTGTCAGACAAGGAGATTAGGAATGGGGGAGAGGAGAGGGAGAGGAAAAAGCAAACTGCATAGTATACGGAGTAGAACAAGGCTGGGAAGAGAAAATACGGAGTAGCTTGGCTGTGTTGTTATCAGCAGAAGCAATTTCGAGTTCAGAGTATGGAGTAGAGTTCCATGAAATGGAGAACAAGATACTTGACTACCCAAGACTGTTTGTTGCATCTGTGGAGTATGGGACCGAAACAATATGCAGGAGGGAGGTTGGGGTGCAGGCAGAGCTTGGATCCTGAGAGCGGTTTTTTGTACGGAGTAGAGACGAAACAAAGAACAGAACTAGGCTAATATTCAATCGATTGAAACTTGACGCTTGCGCTTGCATGGAGGGGGAAAATACAATATAGAAACAACCAAAAGGGAGAACCTACACGTAAAGAAATGAAATCAACATGACCACTTCACCTTCATCATCTCCCGGACCTTGACCCTGAACCACCCCGTTTCCCACTCCCCTTTCTTGTCTCCCGGTTCATCCTAGATCTCTCTGACCGAGACGGCCTACCTCCCCTAACCAAATGAAGTAGGCGCGTGGGAGGGTAGAGCAAGATGCTGGTGACATAGATAAACCATGACCAACCAAGCTGGAATGCCAGCCGCGGAACCCGTGTGATGAGGCCCTCCTTCTGTCGATTACTTCTGGCAGCCTCAGCGGCGAGAGTGAGAGCGACATTGAGTTTCTGGTCGAGCTCGCTGAGTCGGCCCTCCGTCTGGAGGGATAGTACCGTCGTCTTCTTTTCGTAGCGTCGAAGCGCTCGATTTAGTGCCTCGAGGTCGGGCTGGATAGCCTTGCGCACCTCTCGAAAAATGTCTTGTTGATTCTTGGCTGCTTTGGCTTCCGCTGCCGCCGCCTCGTCAAGTTTCGTCGTGTAATTGCTTGAACGTTCGGTGATCAATGCGTCGATTCGCTCTTCAAGCTGCGACAGTTTGGCAGATATGGGACTGACGTTTGCATTCTCGCCGGTGCCGCTTGCGGGCAACTCGAGAACGACGCGCTGGAGGTGTAACGTCCGGGCTTTTAAGAGCCGGAAGAGATGTGCACAAGGACGTAGCTCAGACGCAAGGAGAAAGATGGTAAGATTGAAGTCGGAAACCAGGCCCTCTGACGGTCGAGCAAGCTGAGAGCGGATGGTGTGCAGGAGGTAGGCGGATGCAAGTGGTGATAAGAAGCAGCCCACAAGAGCAAGAATCTCGAGAATATAAAGCTCTCGAAGCGCACTCTGCCTTTGATTTGCTCTTTGGTCGGTTCGTTTCTTTGTCGATTTCATTTTCATCTTAGGAGGTTTGGAGCCGGGCTCGTCATCTTCGGGAACACTCTTCAGGTTAGAATCCTCAGTCGGTATCATACCATCTTTCGATGACTCGAGGTCGCTTTCGTCCTCGACCGCGATGTCCATATCCGAGCCCTCCTCCAAAACCCGTAGTTCTTGAGCAGATTCGTACCAGTTCCTAAAGAAGTGATTAGTCTCCACAGGAAACCCAAATCATGTAGTTGTTGGCGCGCAAGGTCTCCTTCGTGCCAGCGCTCCTAGTGCAATCAGGAGCAAATGGAATAATCGACAAAATGCATCATTGATCCAGACTTACCATGGTTGAGTCACGGACCAGTGTAGAAACACTGCCGCAAGGCCAAGAAGTGTAACATCTGTCATGATGGCACTTCCGTTCTGAAAAATAAGACCAGAGACAGCAGGTAAAAGAGCAAAGACAAGGGGCATGGAGGCCCATGACGAGTCTTCCTGCTCTTGTTTTCCTGGAGGCGGGGCACCCGGGTTCAGAAGATCGCTTGACCAAACACTCTTGCGCCGTTCTGGGAGGCTGTAGTCCGATAGGCCGGAGCTCCGCCTCCGAATTTCGGGCTCTTGACCAACATGCGAACGGATTGATTGTGTGGGAGTCAGGTCTCTTGAGCGCTGGCGCATTTGCCCCCCTTCATCCAGTGTAGCGGATGTCCGTAGAGGGTGTAAAGGAGGGGGAGGGGTTGAAGTAGATACGCTCTCGCCATCTGGTGCGTGTTTGACGGATGTTGAGACAACACCCTTGTCCTTAGAAGTTGAGCCCGTCATCTTTTTTGCGAGCTGCTGACGGCTGCACGTTCGGCAAGACGACTGGTGACCAGCCGTACAGATAGATAGTTGTACAGCAAGAACAGCGCACGGTGCAGAATGACTGTGTTTGTGTGTTTGGAAAACTTGTCGATTTTTCAATCACGAAACCAAGTGTAAAGATATGGCCATGGGAGAAGGAGGAGGAGGCAGAAAATTAAACCAATAAAATTTAGAGACACTTGAAACGGCAATAGAAGTTCAGATTTAGTTGGGAGTGTCATTGAAAGACATGTGAGAGAGGGTGGCGGGTGAGGCACAGCGGTGGAGGTGTTGGAGCCCGGCGCTCTCTGCTAAAGGCTTGTGTTCCCTGTATTGCAATGGTGATTGAGAGACGCGCCGTAAGGGCGACAGCCAGGACAGGGGACTTTTTGTTGCAATAACATATATCGTACTTAGGAAGGCGAATCCTCATCATACATCGCGAGATGTTGGAAGGAGGTCAAGGTGTAATGATGACATGGGTTAGTCATCCTTGTACAACCCGTCTTAAGAGTACGGAGTACGGAGTATGGATTTCCACTAAACTAGTTCGCTTCCCCGCAACTTGCCGCCCTCCTAAAGAATCCTTCGATACAAGAAGCTCTTCTTCTTGAGCAATTCTATCTCCATAGTGGTGGAAGTCTGTGATGTGAAGAATACATGGCATCCTTCCAGAGGAATTACCAGAATTTTAATCAGTAACAGATGTGTAGAGTTCTGGACTCTCAACCCCGGAAGTATGCTTCTTATGAGAGTGCCAGGGGGCTGTGTCCTAACGTTGTTGGCGGCTGGTTAGTATCCACAACTGCTCCGTACGGAGTACAAAGTACCCGTTCGCCTAATTGATGTGCATATATACTTGGGCTCTCTTAGTCGGGTGTTTTTTGGTGGCGTCTCTCGGCTCGGGGAATCAAACTTTAAACCCTGCATACATATGCAACTGCTTCTTATTCTGTTTCTATTGCGTTGAATATTTTCCAGAGTGCGAGCGGCATTGTATTATTAAACATACACGTAGGAGGAAAATGGATTTGACGCTGGTTAGGCGATGAACAAGCTATTAGAGACTCCACTTTCACCCATTTCACCCACAACAGCCAGCAGCTATGACTTCATCATCGCCCTCGAGCGGCGGATCCAGTGCAGCTGCGAGGCTGTACCGGGGAATCCCCCCGGAGGTGATGACGTGCCGGAGAATCAGTCTACTAGTTGCCGGACTGCGGAGTGCTCCCCAGAGCTCCTCCGGGGTCGACGGCCAGTTGTCCGGGATCTCCAGAGCCCCCCTCGGGCACCGTAGGCAGATGCGTTCGAAGTCTTCTTTCCTCCATGCCACACCGGCATAGTGGAGACTCGGTCTGTAACTTCCTGAAAAGGTAGGCTGCAAGTCCGATGTGCCCAGTGCGTCCTTGCACCAGAAGAGAGCTTTCGGCCTTAGTGAGCCCTTTGTGTCTCTTCCGGATAGACTGTAGTGACCAGGCCGGTTCTGTGTTGGCTAGGTTCGGCCGGCGAGTCTTGTCAGCGCGTATGCTTGGGTTTTCAGCTTGCTCCGGACCTTGTTCGTGTGTGTAGCGAAGTTGAGTTTCCTATCTAGCCATATACCAAGGAATCTGGCGCTTGGCAGCGGTTCCAGCGGGTGTCCGTCCACTGTGACTGTATCTGTTTCGGCCTTGTGCTTCCGTGAGAAGTGGACTAGCTCGCTCTTGGCTGGGGCGAACCTCAGGCCGCGGCGGTCAGCCCAGCCCTTGGCTGTCTCCCAAGCGGCCTCCAATGCTTCGCAGCACTGGGGGATCGTCCTGCGCGTCGCTAGGATGTTGGTATCGTCGGCATAGCCTATGACCAACACCGCTTGAGTTCGGTGGAGCAGCTTGAACAGCGGCGCGGTGTACAGAATATCGGTGAGAGTGGCGAACCCTGGGGGACGCCAGCTGTGGGACGCCTCAGAGGCCCCTCCCGACCGTCAAAACATAGTCGTGTTGTCCTATTTCTGAGATAGGACCCTGCCCGGTCAACCAGCCCAGCAGTAACCTGCTCGCGGCGGAGCGGAGGAGATGGTCTCGAATTCGACGACCTGGGGGCGGTGGTCTGACCCTGTCCACCCTGCGTCGCCCGAGGACCTGGCTTGGGCTCTGGCCCAGATGAGGTCAATAGTCGAGGAGCGGTGGTGGGCTCTACCGCCCGTTCCGCGCCAGGTAGCCGTGCCAACTGGAGTGAGTAGCGTGAGTCCGTGTCGGGTGGTGAATTTCAGGAGTTTGTGTGCCCATGGTGAGTTTCTCCCATGCTCGTCCCAGGCTGGTGAGTGTGTGTTAAAGCCACCCATGAGAACCACGTCCCCTACAGGTAGGTCGTGGTCGAGCAGCGGGCAGCTCCATGGGCCCGTCCCAGGTGGTCTAGCATAGACCCCAAATAGGTGAGTAGGGCGGGGGGTCGCGGGGTTGATGGTGATTTGTATCCACCCGTCGCCTTGGTCGGCGGACCAGCTACCGATTCTCCGGGATATGTACACCGCCAGCGCGCGAGGTTGTCGTCGCCTTCGGGGGGCGGGGCTTGGCTGGGAGCAAGTGATGGCTTTGGCCACCACTGCTGTGCTTCGCAGGGTCCGGCTGGGAGGTTGGGTCTTGGTGATTCCATTTGGAGTCTCGGTATTCGGGTCAGGGGGTGTTCTATTGGGGTTTGGGGCATTGTTTCGAGATTTTTCGTTTTTCAGGGCATCCCCACTCGGAGGAAGACAAGACAGGGGAACTGGGATGATAACACAACTTGCAAAGGAACAGAACAAGTGTCTGCGAGTAGTGACCGGCGCTTACAAGCCAACTCCCATCAGCATCCTAGAAGCCGAAGCCAACATCATGCCCATTCATCTCGCCCTAGCACAACGAGCGGCAAGGTTTGAAGAGACAAACGCCAGCGAGGGTGGAAAGTGGCCAGAGACCTGGGGCAGAATCAAGCGACTGATCGCCAAAGCCAAGAGGAAGCGATCTATACAATTACCTGACCCGATGGACCACTGGCGAACCTGGAGGGGAGAACAGACGGCC